>JAUTDX010002458.1:0-72730 GCA_030844895.1 Ambrosia x helenae | reverse complement strand
GATTTTGGGATCCTTGTGTGGGTCGGATTGTGGACTCCTTGGTGGGACGGGTTTATGATTCCTTTGTGGATCACGTTTTTTATCAGTTTAAAACTATAACTGCCCTTTGTAAACTAAACACACTCTATCACTGAAAGTCCTTACTTATTATTGGGTTAATCGCTGGAGGCGAACGGGTTATTAATTGATAGCGCTATTAGGTTGTGCAGAAACCTCATGACTGTGGTGCTTGTGTCACGGGCATGAACTTCGACCACATCTTTCTTACTAGTGTTGATAGACACTAGTACTAAGACAGTTTAACGTATGTTAACACATTATTGAGGGTTCCCAATAATCACATGTTTAGTTACAATGAATGGCTAGCTACCACTGACAAGCTTCAACTGATGACACTTTACTTTAACTTTTGTGGGTTTTTGACAACTTTACACTTGTTATCCAACTGTGAACTCACCGACTTTATGTTGACACACTTTAGCATTTTTGCATGTCTCTAGGTGTGGAGCACGATTAGGGCATGCATCATATTGTGTCTTGGGATACGAAACACTTTAATATTTTGAACTTTAAACTTTGGTTGGGCGCGCTGTTTTGGCGCAGACATTATGTTGAACTGTTTACTTTTATTTACGCTTCCGCAACTACTTTAAAATGCTTGGTTAACATGAAACTATTTTTACAATAAAGAACTAAATGGTTGGCATTTAGAGTCATTCATGATACTTATGGCTATGGATCCTGGTTTGTCATGCGCCTCGCGGTAGAACCCCGCAGCGGAAAATTTGAGGGTGTGACAGATGGTATCAGAGCCATTGGTTATAGTGAACTAGGATTGCATTCTAGTCTATGATTCATCATAGCATAAGTACTAGTACACACCCACCACTTAAAGTGCACAACTTATTATTCCCAAATACATGTACTGATCTAACGCAGTGCAGGAAACCATTACTAACCCCGCTCACCGAAACTACTCTTATCGTGTTACTGAGGGGCAACGAGCTCCATCATATGATCCTTACCAGCGTCCAGCTTCGTCACTTGAACCGTATGAGGCCACCAATCGTTGGCTTTGGTTCACGGATATATTACACTCTTGGGTTGTGAGTTATGGGGTGCCAGCCAGAGTACCTCCCATTGTTGACTTATGGAAGAGGTCACTTGCAGGGATGGTGAGGCATGTGCAATACTGAAATTAGATAATGCTTTCATTGCTATCAAGGAATTTCAATTCTGGAGAAAGAAATGCTGATGAGACCCTGAAACATATGGAGGGACAGATTGATCACCTGTTAGGTGAACTAGGAAGGGTTAAGAAGGAAGCTGATGAAGCTAGGCACGAGATGACAGCTACTAAACAGGATCTAGCACTTACATAGATGAGTTAAATTTGGTACGTAACAGACTCTTGGAAGCTCTAGGGCAGAATGGAGAGGAGGATCCTTAGGAGGATCCCGAAGAAGAACCCATGGAGAATGGATTCGATGCTCTGGGAGCAGCACTTGACGCGACACTCATGGATGAAGAGAGGAAGAACCTGTTGAGATACAGTTGAGAGTGAAGATGAAGGCTCAGTCATCTCTATGGAACCTAAGGACGATTGATTTTATTTATTATTCTAGAATCTTATATTTATTCGTATAATGAATTTTATTTTATCACGTGAGACTTGAGGATCGTTTGGCTTGTGTTGGGAATGTTATTATTATTATTGCTATCGATTGATTTCTTTATCTTATTCTTGGGTAATATGATCTGTGTGACATTCTAGTTTACTTGTAGTGTGTGAACGATTGTATGTGGGACATATTATTGTTTTCTCATGGGTATAGTGTAAATGTAGAAATGCTATGGAGGGAAGAGTCACGGTAGAGGGAACATCAACATGACACAAGATGAGCAGAATACCCTTATCAATGACAGGGTGGTTTGTAGCCCTCGCAGCTTTTCAAGCTGGTAACCGCCAAATCGCTCTACTCTCTTTCCCTAGACTCCAGCGTTAAGCTCTTTTACTCATTTGTGACTTTCATTTGTACATAGGCCAACCTGCTCATCACCCCTCCAGTCTTGTACCTACAAGACGTTCATGGAATTGCAAGCCTCAAAACTTTGGGGGATCTGAAGGAGCAGTCGGGCTACTTAGGTGGTTCGAAAGTTGGAATCATCCTTCGCTATCTGTAACTGTCCACCAGATGACAGGGTCAAATATGCCACTGCTACCCTTAGAGAATACGGCATTTATCCTGGTGGAATCTAAGAAACAAATGCTAGGTGTGGATGTGGCTAACGCTCTACACCTTGGGCGGATTTTAGGAGTTGATGAGGGAGGAGTACTGTCCTCGGGATGAGATTCAGAAGGGAAACTGAGTACCTTAACCTGAAAATGGTAGGGTCGGAGATTGAAGCTTATACTACTAGGTCGCTTGAGTTGGCAACTATGTGCCCTAACTACTCTACACCGCTCTACAAGCGGATTGAATTATACATCAAGGGCTTGGTGCCACAAATTTAAGGGGATGGTCACTGCTGTAAACTTCAACAACATTCAGCAGGTAATCCTATGGCACACCAGCTGATCGACCAAAAGGTGGAAGAGGGACTGCCACCCCTCGTGGTGCTTCGTCTTCTGGTACTAATGACAATAAGAGAAAGTGGAGAATGCATCTGGCAAACCCCCAGGCAACGGTAATCAGCAGCAGCAGCACCAACCGAATAAAAAGCATGACAATCACAGCAGTAGTAGTAATCGCAATCACTCCCAGGGAGGTTATCTGGGAAAGCGTCCCAAGTGCAACAAGTGCAATTTGCATCACAATGGGTCTTGTAACAATGTTAAGTGTGATCGCTGTGGCAAGATGGGGCATAAACAGAGGGATTGTAGGGTCTACATCCTGGGGAGTCAACCAGCACCACAGAAAGGTCAGCAACAGAAGGGTGGTAAAGGGTGTTGTCAGTGTGGTACTGAGAATCACTTTAAGAAGAATTGTCCCCAACTGAATGGAAAATTGAAACAATGGGGAATTAACAACAACAATACTACCAACACGGGCAACAATAATAACAACAACAACACAATGGCAGCAACAACAATGGGGCTCGTGGAAGGGGCATTTGTGATTGGCTCTGGGAAGCTAGGACTGATAACAATGTCGTGACGGGTACATGTTCCTTAAACGACACTCTTGCTTCTGTTTTATATGATACTGGTGCAGACTATAGTTTGTATCATCAAAACTTAGCAAACAACTAGGGATAGTTCCTACTCTTCTTGATACCACGTACTCTATAGAGTTAGCTGATGGGAAACCTGTTGAGGTAACCCACATTCATCGTGACTGTAAACTCGAACTAGATGGACAATTCTTCGCCATCGACCTTCTACCTATATCAGCCTCGAAGCTTTGACCTCGTGGTTGGCATGGACTGGTTGTCCAAGCAACACGCTGAAATTCTCTGTCAGGAGAAGATTGTTTCGTATCCCTCTCCCTAGTGGAGAACTCTTATCCATTCAGGGTGATCGTGGTGGTGTCATGGTGGGCATCATTTCCTTCTTGACAGCCCATAAGTGTATTCGAAATGGCTACTTAGCCATATTGGCTAACATTTCTGATACTCGAGCTGAAGTTGAAACAAAAACTGAGGACATCCCAATATTTCAAGATTTCAAGATGTTTTCCAGAGGAATTACCTGGACTTCCACCTGTTCGTCAAGTGGAGTTCCAAATTGATCTTGCACCAGGAGCGGCCCCAGTTGCACGCGCACCATACCGCCTAGCACCAGGCGAACTTCAAGAACTACCTACCCAACTCCAAGAGCTATTGGATAGGGGTTTCATTAGGCCTAGTTCTTCACCTTGGAGAGCCCCAGTCCTGTTTGTTAAGAAGAAGGATGGGAGTTTCCGCATGTGTATTGACTACCGAGAGTTGAACAATGTGACGGTTAAGCACCGCTACCCTTTGCTTCGTATTGACGACTTATTCGACCAGCTTCAAGGTCGAGTTTTCTATTCCAAGATTGACTTGAGGTCAGGGTATCACCAGCTGAGATTCCGAGAGGGGGATGTGGCGAAGACAGCCTTTCGAACTCGTTATGGACATTATGTGTTTTTGGTAATGCATTTGGACTAACTAACGCACCGGCTGTGTTTCATGGATCTTATGAACCGCGTGTGCAAGCCTTATTTGGACAAATTCGTCATAATGTTAATAGATGACATCTTAATCTATTCCAAGAGCAGGGAAGAGCATGAACAACACCTGCGGCTGATCTTGGAACTCTTGAGAAATGAGCAATTGTACGCGAAAATTCTCTAAATATGACTTCTGGATTCGTGAGGTCCAATTCTTGGGGCATGGGTTAACGAGGCACGAATACATGTCGATCCGCCAAGATTGATGCTATTAAAAAGTGGGAGGCTCCCAAGACTTCTACAGAGGTGCTGCAGTTCCTTGGTCTTGTGGGATATTATCGCAGATTCATTGAGGGATTTTCTAAGATCGCTCAACCCATCATACTTTGACGCAAAGGGGATTAATTACAAGTGAGGAGATGCCCAAGAATCTGCTTTTCAATTATTGAAGGCAAAACTTTGCAGTGCACCTATACTATCAATAACCGAGGGTACAGAGGACTTTGTGGTGTACTGTGATGCGTCTATCCAAAGGGTTGGGGTGTGTACTGATGCAACACGAGAAGGTGATCGCGTATGCTTCACGACAACAAAAGGTTCACGAAAATAATTACACCACCCATGACATGGAACTAGGAGCGGTGGTTTTCGCTCTCAAGATTTGGAGGCACTATCTCTATGGGACAAAGTGTACGATCTTCACTGATCAGAAGAGCCTCCAGCACATATGCGATCAGAAGGAGTTTGAACATGCGATAACGTCGATGGGTCGAGCTCCTGAATGATTACGACTGTGCCATCAAGTATGATCCAGGGAAGGCTAATGTAGTAGCAGATGCCCTGAGCCGAAAGGAAACAAAACCGAAACGAGTGCGAGCCTTACAACTTACCAATAGATTCTAATCTTCCTAATAAGATACGTGAAGCTCAGGGCGAGGCTTTGAAAGAGGAAAACATTGGGCTTGAAACTTTGCATGGGGCGATAAGCACCTGGAACTGAGGACGGATGGTCTTCAATACTTCATGAATCGAGTTTGGATTCCACGTTTTTGGGATCTCAGACAACTTGTGCTCGATGAGGCTCACACCTCTCGTTATTCGGTACATCCTGGTTTGGATAAAATGTACCAAGACCTCAAACTCTTTACTGGTGGTCAAACATGAAAGCAGAGATAGCTATGTATGTTAGTAAGTGCTTAACATGTGCTAAGGTTAAGATTGAATATCAAAAACCTTCAGGCTTGCTTCAGAAACCAGAAATCCCTATGTGGAAAATGGGATGGAATTTCTATGGACTTTATCACAAAGCTCACGAGAACGCCAAGTGGGCATAACATGATTTGGGTTATCGTCAATCGTTTGACCAAATCGGCACATTTCCTTGGAATAAAGGAAACTGACACGCTGGAAAAGCTAGCCAACATCTATATCAAGGAGGTTGTCTCTAGGAACGGGGTGCCTACTATTATATCAGATCGCGACGCGCGTTTTACTTCCCATTTTTGGAAAACTCTCCAAGATGCTTTGGGGACTCGTTTAGACATGAGCACAACTTATCACCCTCAAACGGATGGGCAAAGTGAACGTACCATCCAAACATTAGAAGATCTACTACGAGCATGCGTGGTGGACTTTGGAAACAGTCGGGACAAGAACTTGCCTTTGATTGAATTCTCTTATAAAATAGTTATCACACTTCGATTCAGTGTGCACCTTTTGAGGCACTTTATGACGCAAGTGTAGATCTCCCATCTGCTGGAATGAAGTTGGGATAGCCAACTGACAGCTCCCGAACTTGTGCACGAAACTTCTGAGAAGATAGTGCAAATAAGAAACCGGATGGCTGCTGCTCATGATCGACAGAAAAGCTACGCTGATAAGCGTAGAAAACCTTTGGAGTTCCAGGTTGGGGACAAGGTACTATTGAAGATGTCACCCTGGAAGGGTGTGATACGCTTCGAAAAGTGGGGAAAGCTGAATCCATGATATGTTGGACCACTCGAGATTGTCAAAAGGATTGGTCCAGTAGCTTACGAATTAAACCTGCCCGAGGAACTCAGTGGAGTACACAATGTATTCCATGTATCGAATCTAAAGAAGTGTCTATCTGATTCAACATTGGTAGTGCCACTGGAAGAGATCCAGGTGGACAAATAACTACGGTTCGTGGAAGAACTAGTGGAAATTCTTGAGCAGGGCGTCAAGAAACTTAGACAAAACACCATACCTATTGTTATGGTACGATGAAATTCCCGTCTAGGACCGGAATACACGTGGGAACGCACGGATCAAAATGCGGCTCAAATACCCACACCTCTTTACTGAACCTGAATATGTGCATAGATCAAACGCTGAACATAAAGCAACTCTCTCAAAGTGAATTTCGGGGCGAAATTCCTTTCAACTTGGGGATGATGTGACTCCGGGAACCAAGCACACTTTTAGTTAACTAGGGTTAACTACATAAGTCACACGTTGCACAGTTATAGGTTAATAACTGCAAGAAGTGGTAATTCGAGTAATTACCAAACTATTTACATGAGTAGTGAACCTCAGATGTTGGTGAATTGTTAAATAAGATGACTGTGAATTAATTGTTTAAGATTGATTGCAATTACATGCTTCTATGATACTCTGTAAAACTATGTGCAAACTGCACGTGATTACGTGAACTTAAACCGAAAACTCTAATAAATATCGTAATGGGCGGACCAGTATCATGGTGGGGTCTTAACACATGAGGTTACACTTGGTATGGTCCAAAACAACGAAAACGTCAAAGAAAACATGCTGTACAAGAAAAACCGGTCACCCGGAGCGAGCCGGGGAGCGGTAAGCGGCCGCTCACAGCCTCCGCACGGCCGCTCACGGGATGCTGTCAAACCCTAACCGACTTAATCAACTATTTAAACAATCCTAAGCCTCATGCAAACCCCTAAACTCAACCCTAATCCCCCCATACTGCCCTATTACGAAAATATCAAACCCTAACCCCTGCTAAGGCTCAAGAACACCATTCGGGAAGCTTGAGGAGCAATCAGTTGGTGGTTTTGAAGTGCTTGTGGTATAATCTTCATTCTCTTGTGTTTTAATCTTCTTTAATATGTTTTAAAAACATCAAAACCTTGTTTGTCCAGGTCTGAAAGTATTTCATAAAAGTTAAAGCATGATGTTTATGAAGATTAAAGGGGTCAAGCATGTTGTTATGTAAAGAATATTATATGTTTTACATGATCATGTATGTTCTTGATGTTTTAGATAACTAGGGTTTGTGAATGATAATATATGCATGAATCTTTCTAGGTTATGATCAGGTTATATCTTATTGATGTTGTATAATGATTACTAGATGTTGTTGATCGATTATATGCTCGAAAGATTGGTTATAACTAGGGTTATTGCATGTTTAAAAATCTGGACAGAATGCTTGAGTCAACTTGTAGGGTCTGTTACGTGACTTGAAATATGAAACTTGATGATTTCTTTGCATGGTTGTATAAAGGTCAAAGCAGATTTTCGGACTTGTAAACTGGGTTAACTTTAAACGATCATAACTTGAGTTTTGTAAAGAATTAGGTTATGAAATTTGGACAGTAGATCAACATTGGAATAACTTGGCTTTTCCAGCTGGATTTCGCCCCGTTTGGGTGAATACACGATGTTTGGGAATTTTTCTACTAAACTGACCTGTTATGAAAACTTTCTAAACATTGCTGTGTTGTACGAATTTTCATAATTTTTATGTTTAGTTTTCAGTAAAAATTTTGGGAGTTTAAATCGTTTGTTAAGTATTTTAAATAAATTGCTTTTCACAGCACACAATCTGCCCTGAAATCGCAGATTGCGTATAGTATGTTTACATGACTATTTGGAGTCCTATGTGGTATGTATCTGACATGAACTTGTATGGACACTTATGTGAGATGTATGTGAAGTATAAAACTAATGTTAATCAATGTATACACCAACGGGTTCGTAGGGTTTACTTGTGCATGTAGAATCACTAGGTGTCACATACACGGTTTCGAACATTTAAACGTCTTGGACAAACAAGTTATATGGTGTATTGGTTGTACACATATACTCACTTAGTGACACTTGAAATAGGGAGTTAGTAGCACCCTACTGTTTTGACGTTTGGATAATTTTGCTTGCAACCAAAGGTGAGTTTCACTACTTTTTCGCGAAAGCATGCGTCTCGGGTTTAAGACAACTTTGGTAAACGTTTTCTAGTCCGTTTATGACTACTCTTACGACTCAGGTTTGGACTCCTTGTGTGGGTCGGATTTCGGACTCCTAGTGTGGGTCGGGTTTACGATTCCTTGTGTGGATCACGCTTTTATCAGTTTAAAACTTTAACTGTCCTTTGTAAACTAAACACACTCTATCATTGAAAGTCCTTACTTATTATTGGGTTAATCGCTGGAGGCGAAGGGGTATTAGTTGATAGCTCTATTAGATTGTGCAGCAACCTCATGCTTGAGGTGCTTGTGTCACGAGCTTGAACTTCTGACCACATCTTTCTTACTAGTGTTGATAGACACTAGTACTAAGGCAGTTTAACGTATGTTAACACATTACTGAAGGTTCCCAATAATCACATGTTTAGTTACAATGAGTGGGCTAGCTACTCCTGACAAGCTTAAACTGATGACACTTTACTTTAACTTTTGGGTTTTTGACAACTTTAACACTTGTTATCCAAACTGTGAACTCACCGACTTTATGTTGACACACTTTAGCATGCTTTTGCAGGTCTCTAGGTGGTGGAGCACGATTAGGTAATGCATCATATTGTGTCTTGGATATGAACACTTTAATATTTTGAACTTTTAAACTTTGGTTTGGGCGCGTTGTTTTGCTAGACAGCGTTGTTTTGCTCAGACATTATGTTGAACTGTTTACTTTATTTACGCTTCCGCAACTACTTTAAAATGCTTGGTTAAACTATGAAACTATTTTTACAATAACGAACTAAATGGTTTGGGCATTTAGAGTCGTTCATGATTCTTATGGCTATGGATCCTAGTTTGTCATGCGCCTCGCGGTAGAACCCCGCAATGGAAAATTTGAGGGTGTAACAGTCTGTTTAATCATCCGGTAGTAGACTAGTTAACTTGTTAATAAGTTTTACACCGTGAAACTGTAACCGGGTATTTGTTTGGTTAAAGTCACTCGGATAATGATTATAAATGTTTATCGGCACGTAAAAGGGTTTTAAAAAGCTTAATGGTGTTGTTACTGATCTTTGACACGGTTAATGATATTTGCTAGTTATTTTGGTTAAAATGGCGATCTTAGTAGATTTGTGTTCAAAGTTGGTAAAATGGAATAGGTTGTGAAATGCTCTACTTTATTCTTGTCTCGGTGTTTGTATTGTGTATTCGGTATTGCTTTCCTTGATTAGTGAGGTTAGAAAACTCTTAACGGATGACTATGTTATCTTTAGAAGATTCTCATGAGATCATATCAGCTGCTCGCTAATGAATAACTTGAGGTGGTTAGCGTGTGTTTATCGTGTTAGCTTTTCGTATAGTTGTCATGTTAGGATTCCCGAAAGGGATACTAATTGTCTGAAAATGGGAATGTTGATCACACGCCTTTGTATCATATGATATGTAGATGACATGCTAGGGATGGTATTATATAGTCTTTATAGTTATATATTTTGTATTTGGAGTCTAACATATGTTATTTAAATGTTTTAGAATTAATTTAGTTAAACAAAACGTCAACTATCTTTTCCTACTGGTAAATCGGGGATAGAGTTTTAGTACTATTGCATCCGCTTACGTCCAAGGATCGATATCTGGTTCTTATCTCAGCTTACTACATATATGACAGGTACACTTGCCTTTTTGTGTGTGTTTTAATGTTAAGGTCTAAACCATTTTTAGAAATAATAAAACCAAACGTGTGTTAAAATCAGTGCAAAATTATATGTATATCCGCACACGTCAAGTTTTTGGCGCCGCTGCCGGTGACGCGACGAGCTTTTAGGAACGAACCGAGTCAACCTTTTACCAGTGTACATGCTTGTGAATACTTGTTTATACTTGGATTGATTCGTTATTTCATTCATTTATATGCATATATGATTCTTTGATTGTTTATTTGATTTATCTGTTTGTAGATATTTTGGATTGATTTTAGATTGGTTAATAGTTTGCATATATATTTCGTTCATTTATCTGCTTATAGGATTGTTTGATTTGATTATTTATTCATTAGGATGTTGATATCTTTAATTGATTGATTATTGGATTTATTGGTTTGTCTATGAATTTGAGCGGCCGCTCACTCGCCCCAGACTTTATAAAACAGAGCTTTCAGCTCACTGATCGATTATTGGGTTTTCTGGAGATGATCTGAGGCGATTTTCTAGGCTAACGAAGTGCTGCACAGGCGAGGAACAAGCTCGGGAAGCCGTCCGATCCATCTATCATCATCCAATCCTTCACTTTAGCATTTTTATGGTTTGATCCTATTAACTACTTATGATCCAAATCTGATTTTGTATGCTCATTGTGATGTTTATTCAGTAGATTGTAAGCCTACTGGCAAAAACACTAGTATGTAGTACGTAGAAACAATCATTTGCTTAGTTTAATCATGTCTTGTATGATATTGGCGTTTTTCATGTTGAATCTTGATGATCATAATGCAACCTTGTTTCATCGTTATTTCATTCAATTATTTGCATATATGATTCTTTGATTGTTTATTTGATTTATCTGTCTGTAGATATTTTGGACTGATTTTAGATTGGTTTATAGGTTTGCATATTTATTCGTTCATTTATCTGCTTATAGGATTGTTTGATTTGATTATTCGTTCATTAGGATGTTGATAGATTTAATTGATTGATTATTGGATTTATTGGTTTGTCTATGAATTTTATTTGTTCTTTATTTGATTGATTAGATTTATTTTGTTCGTATTTGGACTAATTATTTATTTCATTCTATGGGTTTGTCATCTATTCGCCTGCTGCAACTATAACATTCTTATTTGCAGGTTGATGTCCACGAACCCCGGGCCTTCTAGTGATCCTTCTGAGGAGCAGAGGCGTGTCTTAAGGAGAAGCGAGAGGATTAGACTTCATATGTCACGTCTAGTTTTTAATATTCTTATTTCTACTCCTGTTATAGAGGTCCCAGTAGACGAGGCGAGGGTGGATCCGGCTGACGACGAGGGGTCGGAGGCCCACAGTGATCTCATCATGGCGGATGACGACATTCTGCTGAATAATAGTGGTCGTCCTGGAGGGGATGGACATGCACCGAGTATTGTCCGACCGGCTGTCTTGGCGTAACCATTTTGAAATTAAATCAAGTATCGTTAACATGATACATAATTCGGTGCAATTCGGTGGACTAGAGCACAAGGACCCAGGCCTACATATTGCTGCTTTCTTAGAGGTTTTAGCCACCTTTAGGATGACGGGTATCTCAGACGATGCTATATGTTTAAGACTCTTCCCATTTTCATTGCGGCACAAAGCCTAGACTTGGATTTTGTCACAACCCGCAGGGTCTATCACGTCATGGGCAGAGTTATCTCAACAGTTCATGCAGCAATACTTTCCTCTGGAAAAGACCCAAAAGTTGAGGAACCGCATCATAACGTTTCGTCAAGATGACGGGGAATCATTGTACATGGCTTGGGAAAGATTTAAAGACCTACTCTTGAGTGTCCCGCACCATGATCTTCCAAAGAGACAATTGGTGCAAACGTTTTATCAGGGGCTCGGGTATGATTCGCAGGAACGCCTTGATGTATATGTTGGGGGAGATCTTTGAACAAAGTCCCCTAATGAAGCATGGGTGATTATTAAGAAGGCATCTCTGAAATCCAAATCCTTATAGAGTGACAGATTCAGGTCTTCAACTGGCAGGTCTGGTTTACATGCCGTGGATAATTACACGGCTATTTCGGCACAGATAGGGGCGCTGGCTACGAGATTCGACAAATCTCAGCAACATGTAGCGTAGGCCCAATGTCTGTGTGAGCAGTGCAGGGTATCTCATGAGCCTGGCTTGTGTGCTCAGGGGGTTTTGTATACAGGCCACGAGGAAGTGGACTACATGGGTAATCAAACGAGACCACACAAATAACCCCTACAGCAATACTTACAATTCGGTTGGAGAAATCACCTGAACTTCAGGTGGAAAGCTGGTTCTTCTAACCAGAACCCGCTCGGATATCAGCAGAGAGCCCAACACCCCAACAGTCCCAACACCAGCCTTACCAGTCTCATGGCTAGTCTTACCAGCCGAGACCGAACCAGTACCAGAACCAGGGCTCTGAGAGCAGCTCCCAGCAGCACACCCAGCAAGGTACGTCGAGGCTGGAAGAGATGATGTCTCAGCTCCTTACCAACTCTACCAACACCAATCAAATTGCTAAACAGCGCTACCAACAGCACGAGGAGCGCTTTACCAATTATGACGGAGAGATGAGGAGCCATAAGGCATCTATGCATGCCATTGAGAATCAGGTTGGCCAGATGGCTAAGATGTTATCTAAGAGGCCCCAGGGTGGTCTTTTGGTAACACTGAGCCGAATCCGAGGGGGCATGTGAATGCCATAACGACTAGGAGTGGTAAAACCATGGGACCTGACACATCGGCATCACCGCCGATCACTGAGACTTTCCAGACTGAGTCTTCGGACGAGGTGCATGCTAGGCGAGTCCCAGCAAGTACAGCACAATTGCCGAAGCCAGTCACTGATTACACTCCTCATGTTCCATACCCCGGCTGACTTAGGAAGCAGAAAGACGAGGCCCAATACGGGAAATTTCTTGTGCTTTTCAAATAGCTACACATAAACATTCCGTTTGTGGAAGACTTGGCCCAGATGCCTAAGTATGCTAAGTTTTTGAAGGACATCCTCACAACTAAGCAAAAACTTGAGGACCTATCCTGTCTGCTCTTAAATGAGAACTACTCTGCAATTCTGCAGAATAGATTGCCCATGAAGATCGGAGATCCTGGTAGCTTCACAATCCCTTGTCTGATAGGAAACATGACTGTCAGCAACGCACTTGCAAACTTGGGTGCCAGCATAAACCTTATGCCTTATAAGGTTTTTGAGAAGTTGGATATGGGTGAACCTTCACCCACCAGGATGAGTATTCGCTTGGCCGATCGTTCGATCAAGTATCAGCGGGGATTTGTTGAGAATATGCTTGTCAAGATTGACAAATTTGTTTTCCTTGTGGATTTTGTCATCCTAGATATGGATGAGGACTCTAAAGTGCCTCTGATTCTCAGACGTCCTTTCCTTAACACGGCTAGGACAATTGTTGACGTGGCTGCGGGCCAGATCACACTCTGAGTCAATGATGAGCATGTGACTTTTGATATTAAGAGGTCGATGCGCCATCCTGAGAGTCAGGATGATACACTATACTATCTTGATATGGTAGACCAGTGTGTCGGCTCTCATGTTTGGGGTAATTTGGAGGTGGATGTTTCGGACACACATCTGTTGTGTGGGAACCTAGATGGCATTGTGCAGGAGGGCCATAGAGTTGAGCAGCCGGTCTATCAGATCGGTGATGATGGTTCCCAAAGTCCGTAGCGTTTTTTTGAGATTGAACGAGAGGAAAAGGAGAAGTCGAAACCATCTGTCGAGGATCCGCCGTCTCTGGAGCTGAAAGAGCTCCACCGCATCTTGAGTATGCATTTCTTGATGAGGAGGGTCGTCTACCGGTGATCATTTCATCTTCGTTGTCGATCTGTGGAGAAGAAGATCGAGTTGCTCAGAGTGCTTAAACTTCATAAACGGGCAATTGCCTGGAAGATTATGGACATCAAGGGAATTAATCCCTCATTCTGTACCCATAAGATCTTGATGGAAGATGTCCACAAGCCTTGTGTGCAGCACCAAAGGCGTTTGAACCCGAACATACAGAAATTTGTTAAGTCTGAGGTCATCAAATTGTTAGATACCGGATTGATATATCGGATCTCAGATGTTGTGTGGGTTAGTCTAGTACACGTTGTGCCCAAGAAGGGTGGCATGACGGTGGTTACAAATGATAGGAATGAGCTAATTCTTACGAGAACCGTCACCGAGTAGAGAGTTTGCATTGACTACCGCAAACTCGCCACCCGAAAGGATCACTTCCCGCTTCTATTCATCGATCAGATGTTGGAACATCTGTTGGGGAAGTTGTACTATTGTTTCCTTGATGGTTTCTCTGGGTATTTTCAGATTCCCATCGATCCTATGGACCAGGATAAGACGACCTTCACATGCGCTTTTGGCACCTTCGCCTACAGGCGTATGCCATTTGGGCTGTGCAATGCGCCGGCGACCTTCCAGCGTTGCATGGTGGCAATTTTCCATGACATGATCAAGGACTCCATGGAGGTATTCATGGATGATTTTTCATTCTTCGGGAGTTCATTTGATCAGTGTCTTGGTAACTTGGAGAGGATGCTACAGAGATGCGAGGAGACCAGTCTTGTGCTCAACTGGGAAAAATGCCACTTCATGGTGAATGAAGGAATAGTCTTATGGAGGCCCCTATTTTGGTGGTGCCTGACTGGGCGCTGCCATTCGAGATCATGTGTGATGCTAGTGATTTCGCAATAGGGGCAGTCTTGGGACAGCGGAAGGACAAGAACTTCCACCCGATCTACTACGCCAGCAAGACTCTGCATGATGCTCAAAGCATTATACAACCACGGAGAAAGAGCTTTTGGTCGTAGTATTTGCATTCGAAAAGTTTAGATCATACTTGGTGCTGTCGAATACGATTGTGTACGCGGATCATGCAGCGATTAGATACCTTTTCAGAAACAGGACGCGAAACCGCTCCTGATTAGGTGGATCATGTTGCTGCAGGAATTCGATGTTGAGATTCAGGACAAGAAGGGTGCCCTAAATGTTGCTGCTGATCATCTGTCTAGACTCGAGCATGATGATACCGGGCACTCCGCGTGGGACACATAAATGACAACTTTCCCCACGAGTTCTTGATGAGTGTTGATTCTGTAGAAGATGAGTTGCCTTGGTTTGCGGATTTCGCGAACTACCTCGCGTGCGGGATCCTTATCATAGGATTGTCGCACCAACAAAAGAGGAAGTTCTTTGCAGACCTGAAACGCTACTTCTGGGATGACCCATTTTTGTTCAACGTCGGGGCGGATCAGTTGATTCGCCGATGTGTATTTGGGATTGAGGCGGCTAAGATCCTAAAAGATTGTCACGAGGGGCCTACCGGAGGTCACCATGGAGCGAATTACACTGCTAAGAAAGTGTTATACTCCGGGTTTTATTGGCCCACGCTCTTTCGTGATGCTCAGGTCTTGGTCGGTGCAAGTGATTCGTGCCAGAGGGTGACGAACATATCGGCACACGACCAAATGCCGTAGAACCCGATCCAGGTTTGTGAAATCTTTGACATCTGGGGCATTGACTTCATGGGACCGTTCCCCTCCTCACGGGGTAACAAATATATACTTGTGGCTATCGATTACGTGTCAAAGTGGGTAGAGGCGCAAGCCTTACCCACAAATGATGCCCGAGTTTTCGTGAGGTTTGTTTGCAGCTTGTTTTCCCGGTTTGGTGTCCCAAAGGCACTAATTAGTGATCGTGGTACGCATTTCTACAACGCACAACTTGATCGTGCGTTGGCGCGTTATGGTGTGCAACACAGGTTCTCCACCCCTTATCATCCACAGACCAGTGGGCAAGTGGAGGTCACGAACCGGGATTTGAAACGAATCCTTGAGCGGTCGGTAAACCAAAACCGCAAGGATTGGGCTGAGAAGCTTGATGACGCGTTCTGGGCCTTCAGGACAACTCCCTTTAGGATTGTTTATGGGAAGGCGTGTCATCTCCCAGTTGAGCTCGAGCATACGGCATTCTGGGCTCTAAAAACAGCCAACATAGATCTTAAGACCGGAAGTGAGACCCGTTTCTTGCAGATCCACGAGTTGGAGGAACTTAGGCAAAAAGCCTATGAGAGCTCGGTTTTATACAAAGAGCGCACCAAGAGGTTTCACGACAGTCGCCTGAAGCAACGAAAAGGTTTTCAAGTTGGCGACTTGGTCTTGCTGTACAACTCTCGCCTGCATCTCTTTCCGGAAAATTGAAGTCTCGTTGGACAGTCCCGTACACCGTTAAGGAGGTATATCCTTACGGGACTGTCTCAATTGAAAATTCTGAGGGTTTGACTTTCAAAGTCAACGGACATCGCCTAAAAGCGTACATTGATGGACCGGTTGACACAGCGGTGGAGGTTCTTGAACTCCACACTCTGTGCACCTAAACAAGCGTGGGGAGGTGAGTCTAGCTAGCGACTCGTTAATAAATATAGCACGGCGTGTATGGGCGCGCCAAATTGTATATATTATCATGACTTAGTGTAGTTTGTAGTTAATTTGCTTAATTTTAACTTGTTTTTGCAGTTTATGTTTAGTTTTTGCAGGATTGATTCGCGCCGTATGATAGTGTGGAAAGTCGCTTCAAAACTGTGCTAGTTTACTATGAAGCGTCGCAAGACAGGTATGTTGGCTGTTTAAATCGAAACGGACAAGTGCAGGCGCTTTTGGGTGAAAACTGCAGTAGAAAAACAAGTTTGTTGGCAGCGAACGGCCGCTCATAGAGAGTGAGCGGCCGCTGAATTTTAAAATATATAGAAAAAAAACCAAATGGACCGGCCGCTCAATACGACCGCTCGGCCCGCTTACTAGGCCTGGTCGAGTATTTTGAAGGGTAGAATGGGCATTTCACTTTAAAAAATTGCACAATCTCAACCCTAAAACAACTACAAGCGGCCACTCATAATTTTCACCCAAATCCCTTGCACTTTGCTCTCAAAACACACGCAACAACAACCTCTCAATTCCACATCCAAATCTTTAAAATCAAGGTATGAATCTTTCTCCTTGCAATTTCTCTTGTTCTAGTGTAATGTAGTTTAGTTTTTTGAAATCTTTTCTAAATTTTAGGGTCCCTTCATAATGTTTAACAAACCTTAATGTTCATAGATGGATTGTTTGCTTTGATAGTTTAGAATATGGTTAATTATTGTCCAAATCTTTGAGTTTTTGGGGTTTTCTTCATAATGTTTAAAATAAATCCGAAATTTTTAAGGTTTGTTTAAATTTTGTAGTCATATGTTTAGAGTAATTTAGTGTTATTGTAGATTAATTTCTTGTGATGGTTGTCTGTTAGTGCTAATCCTAGTTTAATTTAGGTTTGTTGTTGAATTTTGCGGATTCTTCATAAATGTTTAAAAACCCCCAAATTCCTCATGTTTTAGGTTATAATTTATTATTCATTGTCTTGATTTCTTGGGGTTTCCTTCATAATTGTTTAACAAAGTCCCAAATTCTGAGATTGTGAATGTCTTATTAATCTTAGTTTAGAATAATTGGCGACTCTTCATAAAGATTCATGGAACTTTGGGGCGTTCTTCATAATTTAACAAACAAGCCCTAAGTTCTATGTTACTTCGTAAATATTTGGTTTCTAAACGCCTTTTCACAACATGACTTGTATTTCAATTGATTATGCAAAATCATAGCGAGTAGATTGCTAGAAAACTGAATTTGTTTGAAAACTTCATAATTATGAAAGTTCGGCCATTCAATCGCCAAAGTGACATAATTTTTCAAAACCAAGTGCTTGAATAGCCGTTTTTTAGTGCATTTGGCTAAAAACACTGAAAACCGGACAAAAACCAGTGCACAGGATCGAAAATACAGGCTGCAGGAAAAATTTTGGGAACCAGGTAGCAGTGAGCGGCTGCTCACAGGCTCTGTTAATTTTTTGTCGATTTTTTTTGGCGCTTTTTGGGTCCGGGTCCTATTCCTTCGATGATGTCTAACATATTTAAGCTTATTTTAATGCAGATGGTGCACAAATTCTTGAAGTTCAACTTGGAAGACCAAAAAAAGCGCGGGTACATCAAATTCGTTAACCAATTGTCCGCAAGTAGACGTTCGATAGCTACACCACGCAGATTATGCTGGGATACTCTCAGTGAGCTTAATCAAGAAGATAGGTTTAAGGAATGGTTAGATGAGCCTTGGGAAAAATTGCTAGCTATTAACGAGCCGGTTAATGAAGAGCTAACAATCGAATTCTTGGCCACTTATCGCTATCAAAGGCCGAGAAAACATGAAGACCCCGATTTCAAGAAAAATGGGAAATAGGGACTTTAATTTCATTTAAGGGGCGTCTGGCACGACATTTCAGTCGCAGAGTTGGGTCTCCACCTGGGAATTTATACTAAAGAAGAAATATTTGATGATAGCTTCAATGAAGCTTTGTACAAGTTCCCAAACAACAACATAAGAGACGCATTCTGGACTGAGCTGACGGGGCTTGCGCCCTATGACCCCCAAAGCGCTAAGGCTTCAAAGATTCGGGACCCATTGATCAGGGTGTTTCAAAAGGTTCTTTGTGGGACCGTGGCTGCGAAGAAAGATAACTCAACAGTCTGCCCATCCCCTGATTTGCTGTTTATCTGCTCCCTGGTACATAATGTTCGGGTGACCCTAGCTGCATTAATAGCATCATTCTTCAACACTGCAGTAGGTCAGAAGCCAGGAAGTTTGATATACGGGGTGGAGTACATCACTAAGCTAGCGAGGAGTTTGGGGGTCTTGCGGACCGCAAGGGGTACATTGACTAAGGTTGGGGATGGTTCTTCTGTTGACATGCAGGTACTCACAAACATGAAGATTCTCCACGAGTACACAAGCAGGAAATGCAGGCTGAAAGGCCATGAAGACGAGATCTGGGACCCACTTCCCCCACAGCAGCAGCAGCACCAGCCACAGTACCTGCCACAGCAGGACTTCTATTCAGAGTTCACCACCTTTAGGGATGAAACACGGTCGAACTTGGCCACCATGTTTGAGAGCATGAACTAACTCTTTAGAGATCTACACGCAATGCACCTGAACGACTTTGGCGACCCGCCACATGACTTTGGGCCGGGTGAAAAGCGGAGGAGGGCAGAAGATGTTGCAGGTTCGTCTGGGACCCGACATGATGATGAGGAGGAGGAGGAGGAGGAGGAGGAGTGATGAGAGCATGTGTGGTGGTGGTACTTGGTATTTTTATGATTATGTTATGTTGGTACTGTATCCGGGTGCGTGCACCCAAGACATCTTTTATTTTTTCTGTATTTGTACTATTTCATTTTCAGTATTTTAGTTTTAGTAGTATTTGCCTGGTTTGAATAATTGTGATGATGAATGGATGGATTTGATATGTTTTAGTTTTGTCAAGAATGTTGGTAGTGCAGGAAACGGGCGAGCACCGGTATGGAATCTCCATGCGTTCTACTTGTTTTTCGGGATTATCACGACCAGAGGAGTATTATTCTCCTTTTTTCACACGATAGTTAGCTAATTCATAAACGCTTTCTATTTTCACATTGGGGACAATGTGACGTTTAAGTATGGGGAGGGATTATATCATGTTCTAGTTTGTCCTCTTGTGTTGAAAAAAATACCTTTATAAGTACATATATGTGTATATATTATATACTAGTAAGAAACCCGCGCGATGCTGCGGCGACGACAATTTGCAATGCGGTGCGGTACTCGTTTTATGTTAGTCTTTTAATCCTATTGTGATATATTGTGTAGTCATTAAGTTAGTGGGAATTACTCACGTATTGAGACGAACATTAAGTCAAAACTGTGATGTTCTTTACAGTATCGTTAGTATAAACCTTTAACTTGTTTCATTTTTTAATTATTTGGTACAATTTAATATTGAAGTACATATAACCAAATGATGACCCACGTCGACATCAACCACGGTGTTTTAATAGTATAAAAGATGTGTGGTTTAGACATACTACATCGATTATTTATTATTAATTATTTAGCTTTAAGCCTACAAGGTGCAGACCTATGGATGGAGGGTATACATCTATAAATATTAACCGGTATCGAAACAAACAAATTCATGGTTAAGGTTCATTGATTGACCGAAAATCGGTTATTGATGCAGTTAAGTTTGTCCTATAATCAAACGTTTACTGAACGGATAGCTTGATATTCATGTGTCTAGTCATAACCGAATTAACCAACTTGAAACGAATGTCATTGGGTTTGAATAAAAAATATAGTACAACCATTTCGTTGTTTCAATTGATCTACACTTTTTTTTTGTAAGAAACTAATTCGATGCCCAATTTTAATTTCCTTGAAAAAACATACAAAGCAAGTTGGAGATCAGATTCAAATGCTTAATAACCAATAGTATTGAGGAAATTAAAATATGTTTGTTAAAAGATGTCCATATATATATAATACTTTAATACGTGCATATTGGCTTATTCAATGATCATGAAATTAATAATTTCTTTTAGTGGCAGTTGTTAAATCTCCTATACTATTACTATCAATAATTTTATATTACATGCTTGCCGAGTGGGTTAACCATTGGACCTTGAAGAGACTACAAACCATTTTTTTTTATGCATGCAGTCTCGCAGCTAGAGTGTGGCAGGGCATATCGAAGAAGTGGTGTGGTACTCCCCCAATTTTTGTTTTTTCAGCTAGGGATATTCTTGAGCTTCACAAGTTTTTTTGGCGGCTCCTTGGTTAAGAATAAAGTCTTTTATGGGCTAGCGATTATGACATGTTGGAGAATTTGGAAGGAAAGGAACGAGAGGGTTTTCTCTAACAAGAAATTAAATGTTGTGAAGATTGTGTCGGATGTGAAGGCGTTGGGTTTTCTATGGTATAGAAATAGGGTTAAGTCACATACGGTTGATTGCCCGGGTTGATGTAAATTTAATTTGATGTAATTTTGTGTGTATGGTGGTCTTGCTATTTCCGCCTTGGAGATAGTCTTAACCCTTTTATGGTTTAATGAAGTTATCCTTTAAAAAAAGCCATTGGACCTTGAAGTTAATACTTTTTAAACATTTCATCGGAATAAAAAAACCGGTGGTGCATGTTCATTAAAGTTAAATGTTGATGAAGGTAGTTTTAGTTATTATTATCGTTATTGTTTTATTGTTGTTTATTTTGATTTAAAGCTGTTAAGATTATTGATCTATCTTTATTGACTTTTGCTTTATAAAAGGAGTTGGTGCACTTAAAGAAAACAATGAATGCCATCAACTTTTAGTTATTATATTGTTTATTCATGTTCATTTTGATTTAAAACTATTAGGATTATTGATCCCACATTGAGAGCTTGAGCAAAAACATTATTGAAAGAAAATACAAATCAGGTTGTTTGACTTAATGGAAAAGATATATGTTTTTTTTTTGTGAGAACCGAAGTTCTTCATGAACTCCAAAAGATCCATGAGGTTGCTTGCTGGTGGGGGGTCTGATATCACCAAAATAGTGATGATTCGGAAACAGTAAAATAAAGTAGCAAGTTTGACTACTCAGATTTCCCCAAAATAGAGAAAGGTTGCAGGTGGGTTTGAAACAGTAAAATATGTTAGACACACTACTTCCAAAACAAACTAAGGACAAAAAAGTCCCAAGTATCAAAGAAGGCATTATCTTCTGTGTGGTTCATAGCTACAAAATTAACTATTTTTGTGTAAACACATTTATCAACACTTTTTTGAATTTGTGAATTCGTATTCAAACATAATGATAATCTAATTCTACAAAAGTAACAGTTACGAAAAAATATCAAATCTGACAGTTAGTGACTATTCAAGAATAGAGTATCCAACCTGACACAATTAGCAAAACAGATGAAATACAATATATTGACACGAAAGAACTAAGAAAATGTTAGAACCTTTTTATTCTTTAAGAGCCTGAAGATACTAAAGTATTTGCCTAAAGAACACCAGTACCATTAGTGTTCTCACTTTGGTTACCACCAGTACCTTCAAATTATGAAACTGCAAAATCAAAATGTTTTAACCTCAAAAGTCAACCATGCTTTATGATCATATATAAAATGAAATAGTTGAACTAAAATTTAGCCGAAAACAAGATCAAACAAAATGCACCCAGGAAACACAATTAACTTCTACTAACTGATTTTTGTTTTTACCTCTTTGTGAAAAGTGGGTTTAATGTTAAAGGTTCTCACTTCGCCATCATGACCTTCACGAACACCTCATAGTTGATCTGAATTGGTTCACTACTAAGCCATCCGACTTAACTCGATTTCTTTCAAATTCAACAGGGATCACGATGTCAAATATAACATATAAATAACATTGAAGCTCTAACAGGTTAGTTAACGGCTCTAAATAGGTACCTCTTTTGGGTATTAGAAAAGGGTCAGGCTGCTGATACTTTGGCATGCGCATCAGGCGCTTTTCACAGCAATATATGGTTGCAATTCTCAGCTGTATAATAGCCTCTATACTACAAAAATTCCAGCCCTGTACGGATGTTTTCCATAGCAACGAACTGCTGTATTTCTCAGCTGTATGATAGCCCTTGTACAATGAAAGTTCCATGGTTTAATGTTAAAAAAATGAAAGTTCCAGACCAGTATTGGTGTTTTTCACAGCCATATACGACTTTATTTCTCAACTTTATTACGGTCCATGTACAATGAAAAATGCAGCTTCTATTACAGATGGAGCACCAAAAATGCGTGAACATAGCATTGTTAGGATTTTTAATCACCAACTTTGTTCTTAACCACTATATATGTCATGTTCTTTTTATTTGAAAGTAAAAAAGTGAACCTTGATATTAAAAGTTGCAATTAAATTAACAAAAACCCAACCTTGTTCATCATGTACCTTCTCGGGTAATCTTTGACCAAATTATCAATACTACAAAAAATAAACAATAGAAGGGTTAATGATAACTCCTTATAATATATCACCAGGTGTACTTTAATTATGAAAATAAACCACCATAAAAATATAAAATTTGATTGAAGGTGAACCTGAAATAGAAATCAATTTGCTTCCTTTTCTTGTCATGCTATGGATCTGAACATTTAAGAGTACAGACCCTCTAAGCAATTTTTACGCTTCCTTCTCAATCTCAGACTCCTTTCTATCATTACCCTCTATATTTACATCTGCAGCAGGGTTATAATCACTAACTAATTTCATCATCAAATTCATCAAAAACATCACAAACACACATAAAAGAAGACATGAAATTTCACAAAAGTCTAAAACATCAAAAGCATACCTCAAAACATCACAAACACACAAAAAAGCATACTCGTTTCTGCCCCGAATCGCCTTGAGGCGCTCCTCGACCTTTTTTTAAAACGGTGAGAAAGACCATGTTCTTCACCTTCTTCATCCATATTATGCAACGCAAAATTCATGTCTGGGACATAATCTACTTCTCTAATTAGCATCATAATATTATGGATCTTTTAATAAATTCAATATGAGTTTTCATGTCTTCTAACTTAAGACATAGACAAACATACCATTATTAGGATAAAAAACACGTACCATCAATCTATTCTGCAAGCTCATTTTTTTCTTGAACCCTACAAGCCGAAATTAACAACCACATTATTAGGATAAAAAAAGACATAGCAAAAACCATATCGACCTTTGATTACTTTCAGTTTTGAACAACACAACAGAAAACATTTGCCTTGAATCATAAACGATATGAGAAACTCACCATAATCCCATTCACCAGCATAAACTGAATAGTCAATGAGGTCAACATTAAACCTGCATTGCATAAATGGAATTGAATATAAACTTTATACCGAAACCCATAAAACACAAACAGTTTGGGATGGCAATAAGTTCATTAGCAAACCTTGCATGTGCTGCTGTAAAAAAGGTATAGGCAAATGTTGGGCATATATATATAATAGTGATTTTATAAACAAACCGAATAAACGGGCCCGGGCCTTTTTGTCCCTGCTCTTTCAGTTCACCCCATGGACTGATTCTTTAATATCATGAACCTGAATACATTGAATAGGACTTTAAATCAAAATTTAAATATATATATATAGGAGAAAAACACACAATTACAATGGAAACAAACCAACACAAACCTGGACGTCTTAGGATTAATGAGAATAATAAAGGTAGCGGTCATAACAAGTTCAAATACACATCTTTAGCAAACTTCAACACTCCTTCTTTTATACGGGCTTGGGACCGGCTGAATTTAACATGACACGCAGGTAGAATTAAAACTTGTATACCTATATAAAACATAATAATAATAATAATAATAATAATAATAATAATAATAACAATAACAATAATAACAATAATAACAACAATAATAATAATAATAATAAACACCAAACTTGAAAGTGAACGTTTATCAGGCAAACTTAATAAAGAACCCTGCTCCAATAATTAAAATATACTAATGAGAAGCAGTAATTGTTATTTAGGTAAGTTTCATGTATGTTAAGCCCTAGTTACGAAGATACAACAAACAAAGATGAAAAAAAAAAAACTGAAACACTAAACTATAATAGAAAGAAAACAACACTTTGAACGGAAAAAGTAAAGATCTGAGAACATGTATAAAGGAAAGAACAAAGACCATTAAACAGAACATATGATCGTTTTATCCATTTAGAGCTTGAATCGGCATCAACAAATTGATGTTCTTCTTCTTTGATTTAAGGGTGAGTAGAGAGAGAGAGCAGATCCATGATTCACAAAGATTTTGAGAGAGAGATGGATTTGAAATTTGAAATGTGATTAGGGTTTCGGTGTGTCCAGCCAGTTAGTGTTGTGGTGTTTGAAGAAATTTTAAGGTTCTTTCAACTGAGTTAGAGATTAGAGATCTAGAATTGAAAAGGCAAAGCAACCAGCAAGGAGAAACTTACTAAAAAGTAGCACTTTAAAGAATGAACCCACATATTAGCGCTCACAATATCAAAAACAACGCAGTGAACTTTTGAGGTGGATTTGGGAATATTCATCAGATAGAGGCGGAGGAAGAGATTGGAGCGATTTTAGGGTTTCTTTAGAGACAGAGAGAGAGAATCAAGATGAGAATGGAGGCTATGAAATGAGTAGGGTTTGTTGAGAGATAAAAACATTTTATTAGATCCAGAAGAGGTAAAACGGGTCAAAAAGATCCGTCTAAAGACCCATGCGGCTTCACAGCATTGTTAAGATACTTGTACATGATGCATCACATCTTGCACTCTTTGATAGTTTAAGAGTTTTTATGCATTGGTGCTTTGTACAACATGCTTTCAAGGTTTGTACAGTGGCAAATGACCATTTCTGCCCTTCCTATATGCTTATTAATATAGTATAGATAAAACAAATACCAACTTAACGGCCACTCTAACTTCCGTTATCAACATATTGCGGTTACAATTCCCTCGAAAGCCATGTAATACGCAGAAACTGTTTCTCCCTTTTAAGTTTTTTGCTCCCTATTTCTTCTCTTAACCCCCGCCCTATCGTTTCATATCTTCTTCCATTTAGGGTTTGGTTCAATCCACATTTTTCAACTGTCATTCTATTTCTTCCGATCAACACAATTCTAACCGACAATCCCATTCCGTGAATTAACCCAAGCCCCACATATACAAAAACCAAATTAACAGTCATTGAACGCCGTTCTTTGTCGTCTTCTTTCTTTCCGTTTTCCACATTACCGTCGGCGTTCCGTACCAACTCTTCCCCTTTCCCCTTCTTCCACCCAACAAATTCTTCTCCAAAATCCCGTTTCTTCTATGGAGTTTGATTCACAGTGGTATGTAATTGTTTCCCTTTTATTCAATTTACAATTCGTATATGTTCATTATATTTTTCATGTAATTTGTGCCTTTCTTTATACTACATATATTCCAACTTTAGGAAGTTTGTATGTTACTGTTACTTATTTCTTGATTTAATTAGCAAAAACGTCAAAAATACTTTGAGGGGTAACAACAATACAATTTGGGGATCTCAGTGTAACAAAAATATCGTCAAAAAATTGAAAAATTTTCACTATGCCGAAAAAGTTTATGGGTAGCGGGCCCTACCCCTGCCCCAATGGTAAGTCCACCCCTAATCATTAGTAACTTAATGATGCTTAACAAGAAAAATCTCTATTTTATGTTCCTATTAGGGAATTTAATTAATTGTTGTAGTTATGTAATTTGTTTTCATCAGATTTTGTTTTGTGTTTGATTATTGCGATTGATTTGGATTGGTGAATTTGGTAGCGATGACATTTTTAGATGATATTACAGTAAAAGGAGACAATCAACCAAAATCAGGGAGGAGCGATAGTAGACGACTTGATGTTGTTCTTCTTGACACTTCGACTTGCATATCTTTGACTCTGATACCAGCTTTATGGTATAGCTTGGCCTGATGTACGCAATTTTACGGGTAATCTTTGCATATTCTAAATAGATTTAGCAAACTATCGCACAATATATCCTCTTTTCATATTATTAGCTTATGGATGCTGATTATGATTGGTTTGTTCCCTTAAAAATAGTTTTAATACAAACAGAGAGATGTTTTTAGAGTTATAGGCTACTAATTTTTTTACCGCTAAAGGTGCAACTGAAACCCTCAAACTCAATATGGCTATCATATCATTGCATTAAGTATAATTAAAAAACAACATTATTAGTAGAAATAATCTAAACATATATGAATAAAAAGAGGCATACACATTTGAATTAGAATCTAAACTTTGTGTGTGTTTAAGTGTTTGGCTCATTTTATGTATTTGAGCCATGCCAGTGATGCCACTTGCAGTTTGATTTTCTTTATTTTTTATTTTGACATACCCAATACATTATTACCCATAGGCCATATCAATCCATTCTCAGTTGTCTAGGCAAGTGAATAAGGTGTTTTGACTAATCCAAAACCATGTGTTCGCTGCGTGGTATGTTGTTCCTGGAAAAGAAGTATGCACGTCTTATAGTTTATTATATATTTTTTCCTTCACTTTAGACAATAGATAAAAACTATTAACATTAATTATAGTTATAAACAACATATGCAGATTGGTGTTGTTTGCCTTGGAATTCATTCAGATTTCTATAGTAGCAGTTAATTGAGGTACCCAGCAAAACATAAACGTTTTCACAAACTTGCCTAAGCAAGTCACTTATGATGGACATGACACTAGCCGATTATCCATGGCAAATTTGAGTGGAAGTTGATGGTGCTGACGGTGCGATTCCTGATGTTAGTTCATGATTGTCTTAATTATACATATGTATATGTAAATATAAATGAGCTTAACTTGAAATGTTATATTTCTTCCAAAACGATAGCAAACTCGGTTATGTATATGTTAAAGTTCTTCAAACTTGAAATTTTAGAAACATATTATGGTTTTTCTTAATATTTTGGGTATTACGCACACAACTATGCTTTCTACTATGTGGTACATATGCAGCTGTCCGCGCACATTGGTTTTATGCTTCAAGGTAGATTCAAAACCACTAATTTCTTTCGTTTCAACGCAAAGCAGCTGTGGTTTGTATGTTATCCGACACTTTAGCATTGGCTGTAAATTGCTTTTATATTTCAGCGGGTTGTTTATATGTTATCACTTTAGCATTGGTTGTAAATTGATTTGATGTTTCATTATGTTTAATTCATTATAAATCCCTTGACCGGTTTAGGTCCGGGTTTTGACCGGTAGATGGATCCAGTTCTGGTGGTTATGGTGGTTCCATTTCGGTTCCTTTTTCTTCGGTCGGGTCTGGGATGTACTTTTGGTTTGGATAGGGTAGGAATCGGTTCGGGTAGGGTATTCCGTGTTGGTTCTAGAACCGGATTTTATGCCCATCTCTATTTAAACCTAACTTGAGATTTAAATGAATTTTATATTTATATTTTATCCATAATATTACAAGATTATGGAAAGTTCAAATTATAAGACTACACTCAAGTCTTCAAAGTTCAAACTCTATAGTGCTATCGCTTATTAATACATGAAATGCAAACGTTATCGAAGGCACACATTATATATCTAACCTGAAAAATAAACGCGTCACATTGGCCATTTTGTTTCCATTTTACATTTTTTCACTCTTAGATGATATTTAGCCATGTCACAGTTTAATAAACACATCACATTGGACATTTTGTTAACATTTTACATTTGTTCACTCTTAAATGATTTTTAGCCATGTCACAGTTTCCGCTAACGGGAAACGTGGATGGTGGTAAACTTCGGCAAGTATCTAACAGCAACAACCGTGCTAAACAATTAACAATGATTACGTTTAATAGTTATTAGCTTACACTAGAGGCTAATTGGTTTCAACTTACCAAATGAGAAAGTATAATTAACATCCCGCCGCAACGCGCGGGTTAGCGTCAACTCGTTTATAATAAACATCAAGCCTAACCAATTTTTGAGAAAAATAACTTGAGGCGCGACAAACAGACGTGATACTGGCATGCTAAATCTGTACACTTGCACCCATTTCCTTCCAGTTACGTGAGCATTTGAGCCTATTAGTATAGATTTCGTTTCTTTGACATGCTTATCGAGTGAGCCGGATGTTTTGTGCAATTTAGAACTTGTCTCTAGCATGCTTGTTTAGAACAGATTCGTGTGGTGTTGTATGAAAATGATTGAGGCATTTAGGATACCCTTTTGATTTAGCCTTTTCCTTTCGTTCTATATATTTCCCGCACCCAAAAATTATCCCCTAGTTAACCATGTTGAACCTAATCCTGTTTTTTTTATTACTTACCACACTATTTCACCACTAAACCAAATTTAGCCTTTTTCTTTTAAACCTTTTGTGTTAAAACTCGGTTTAGGTGAATGTTTAACTAGTTTTCTGTGTTGTAAATAGTTTGTGTTCGGGTTTGTATATTTAGAACCCATGTGTTGATTATATCAGTCTTAGTTATCAGTTATATCATAGATATATATGTTAAAAAAAATCCAGAAAATTCCAGAAAAATAGAACACCCTAAAATAGGGTGAATTAGCTGTGATTCGAGCAGTTTTTGGGGCAATTAAGTTAGAAGTTAAATGTTTAGCTCGATTTAAATAAAATTCGGTAATATTCGCGTGCGTTTTGTATAGTTATGTTTGTTTGTGTTTAGATAGACTTAACCGCCGAGTTTTAGCCGATTCGTCACTATATATACCCATTCCACACCCTTACCTTTGCCTGACATTACAACCCTTATAAGACCTCTTGATTTATACTTTTTCACACGTTAGTTGGTGAAGATTAGATCTTTTGACAAGCTTATGATATTGCACGATTCATCGTCTTGGCAGTAGAGCGATTTACACATACACGTTACACGTACGTTTCATAAATAAAACCGAGTGTGTGTGAACATTGTGAGTCATGTACGGGTTTGCATGCTATGTTGATCAAAAGTGAATCGTCACCTTGTAGTTGTTTTGTCACCTGTTTATACATGTTGGCTTGAATCTTATTGTACAGGTTATTTTGCCTGTGTGGCCATTTGGCCGGTTTTGCGTTTATTTTCTGTTTAGTGTTTGCTTGAGGACAAGCAAAGTTCAAGTGTGGGGAGGTCAGGTCCCCATTTAACTCCCGTTTTAATACGTTTTTGACCTTATACACGAGGAATTGGTACTAATTTGGGTATCTTTGCGATTTCAGGTCTTAAATGATGTCCCGGAAGCAAAACAGAAGGAAAACGAAGATTTCGGCGCGCGAACGGGACCCTGGGTCCTGAGGCGATTTTCTGGGCTAACGATATGCTGCACAGGCGAGGAACAAGCTCTGAAAGCCGTCCAATCCATCTATCATCATCCAATCCTTCACTTTAGCATTTTTATGGTTTGATCCTATAAACTACTTATGATCCAAATCTGATTTTGTATGCTCATTGTGATGCTTATTCAGTAGCTTGTAAGCCTACGGGCAAAAACACTAGTATGTAGTACGTAGAAACAATCATTTGCTTAGTTTAATCATGTCTTGTATGATTTTGGCGTTTTTCATGTTGAATCTTGATGATCATAATGCAACCTTGTTTCATTGTTGTTGGATTTGTAGTTATGTTTGATTGACTTTAATGATTATTGTGTGTGTTAGGCGGATACATGTTGAAAAATCGTTCGTTTAATCATCCGGTAGTAGACTAGTTAACTTGTTAATAAGTTTACACCTTGAAACTGTAACCGGGTATTGGTTTGGTTAAAGTCAGTTAAATAACGATTATAAATGTTTACCGGCACGTAAAAGGGTTTTAAAAGCTTAATGGTGTTGTTAGTGATCTTTGACATGGTTAATGATCTTTGCTAGTTATTTTGGTTAAAATGGCGATCTTAGTAGATTTGTGTTCAAAGTTGGTAAAATGGAATAGGTTGTGAAATGCTCTACTTTATGCTAGTCTCGGTGGTTGTATTGTGTATTCAGTATTGCTTTCCTTGATTAGTGAGGTTAGAAAACTCTTAAAGGATGACTAACTTATCTATAGAAGATTCTCATGAGATCATATCAGCTGCTCAGTAATGAATAACTTGAGGTGGTTAACGTGTGTTTATCATGTTAGCTTTCCGTATAGTTGTCATGTTAGGATTCCCGAAAAAGATACTAATTGTCTGAAAATGGGAATGTTGATCACACACCTTAATAGTTATATATTTTGTATTTGGAGTCTTACATATGTTATTTATATGTTTTTAGAATTAATTTAGTTTAAACAAAACTTCAACTATCTTTTCCTACTGGTAAATCGGGGATAGAGTTTTAGTACTATTGCATCCGCTTGCGTCCATGGATCGATATCTGGTTCTTATCTCAGGTTACTACATATATGACAGGGTACACTTGCCTTTTTGTGTCTGTTTTAATGTTAAGGTCTAAACTATTTTTATAAATATTAAAACCAAACATGTGTTAAAATCAGTGCTAAAAGTATGTGCGTATCGCACACGCCAGGAACCCACACAGTGCAAAATTGTCTCCATAGAGGGTCATCTTACCAGGAGGAGCACTTAGAGCATATGATTTTCCAGATGGCAACTCCACCTCCCAGGAAGGATCAAACTCCTGGCCTCAACAAACTTAGCAAAACTCCGTTCACTCCACTTACAAGGAGTGTTAAACATCAACTTTGCAGAAGCCTTGGTCTTCCCCGGTGCCTTCTCTGGTGCTTTCTTAGTATTGCCACCACCACCCGAAGAACTAACGTTTGATGCCTCTGACATGGCTACAAACAAATAAATAACAATCTGGAAATAAATCTGCTAACACCGCCGGAAAACTTGAAGAACAGTCGGAAACTTCAAAGAACTCGTCGGAGAACTTGAAGATTTAAAGGATAAAGAGGAGAGAATTTGGGAAGAACGTTGGAAAAAGTGAGGAGAGGGAGGAGGAAACCACCTATTTATACCCATCGCATTAATTGCGATGGGGTACCAGCTGGCAGACGTCCACACAGCTTTGTGACATGGCAAAATGCAGACGCTACACGTGGAATACAGCTAGAGGCAAACAACTGTCTGTCCGCGCGTAGGCTCACTCGCCTGAAACAAGCTGCCTCCACCCACCACGTGTCAGCCTCTTGAAGAGTGGAAGCTCCACCCGCGCGCGTGTACGGCTACTCGCCTGACACACGACGAAAAAGGACTCCACCCACGTGCTGAGGTGACTGACAATAGGACAGATATCCCATCTGCCACCTGGCACGTTCAACAACCCCCTCGGCTTCCTCAACATGCCTCCTCGGTTTCTCCCAAAATTTATGGAATCTTTTTCAAATTACCGACGCATTAACTCCCAATCATTCCCATAGTTAATACAACTTTTGCTGCACATTAACTCCTCTTCAACAACCAGACTGCCACGTCATCACTTGGCGCTGGTTTAATTTAAAATCGAAAAGACGTTCTCCGCTGGATTTTACAATTCAACAACCAGACTGCCACGTCACCACTTGGCGCTGGTTTGATGTAAAATCCAAAAGACGTTCTCCGCCGGATTTTACAATTCAATAACCAGACTGCCACGTCATCACTTAGCGCTAGTTTGACGTAAAATCCAAAAGACGTTCTCCGCCGGATTTTACAATTCAACAACCAGATTGTCACGTCATCACTTGGCGCTGGTTTAACGTAAAATCCAAAAGACGTTCTCCGCCGGATTTTACAATTCAATAACCAGACTGCCACATCATCACTTGGTGCTGGTTTGACGTAAAATCCAAAAGACGTTTTCCGCCGGATTTTACAATTCAACAACCAGACTGTCATGTCATCACTTGGCTCTGGTTTGACATAAAATTCAAATGACGTTCTCCGCCGGATTTTACAATTCAATAACCAGACTGCCACGTCATCACTTGGCGCTGGTTTGACGTAAAATTCAAAAGACGTTCTCTGCAGGATTTTACAATTCAACAAGCAGACTGCCACATATTCACTTGGCACTCGTTTGACGTAAAATCCAAAAGACGTTCTCCGCCGGATTTTACAATTCAACAACCAGACTTCCTTGTCATCACTTGGCGCTGGTTTGATGTAAAATCCTAAAGACGTTCTCCGCCGGATTTTACAATTCAACGATCATATTGCCACGTCATCACTAGGTGTTGGTTGGACGAAAAATCAACAACACGTTCTCTGTCTGATTCCTTTCCAGGTCAGTGCAGAAACGAATGTAAATAAAAAGAAAGCAAAGAAAATACGACTTCCATTCTCCCGAAGCTAAAGGAACCTATGGTAGAATAGAGTTAATCCTTTGTCATTATTTACATAATCTACAAAAGAACATGTGGAAAGATAAAGGGATGTTTTTATCTCAATATATGTTAAAGAGCTGCAACACGCACTCTTTTTTTCATATATGTTAAAGAGCTGCAACGAGCACTCTTTTTAAACTCATATATGCCAAAGAGCTGCAACGCGCACTCTTTTTTATATTCATAAATGGTTAAAGAGTTGCAAAGAGCACTTTTTTTAAAACTCATATATGCCAAAGAGTTACAACAAGCACTCTTTTTAAAACTCATATATGACAAAGAGCTGCAAAGCGCACTCTTTTTTATCTTCATATATGTTAAAGAGCTACAACGCGCACTCTTTTTAAACTCATATATGCTAAAAAGCTGGAAAAGGGTGGATGAGGTTTCACCCACAGGCAACACATATTAGTCCAGCACCCCACCAGACCTCTTGGTAAGACCAAGAGAGGCCCTGGACTTGGGGGACTTGAAGAAGTAGGGTACGAAGTATAAACTCCATGACATTCCTCCGCGGACCAACAAAACTCGGCGGAGGGAAAAGGAGCCAACAATCATGTACGAAGGATAGCAGCCGCCTGCGCCAAGGTGCAACTCTCCTTGAGCCCCACTTGCTGCACATCTTCCTAGGTGTCAAGCGTCACCTCAGCCTATCTTCCAGAAGAAGATAGCCGCCTGACACCCTCTACCACCAGGAAGAAAATGAGGCCTCTGCAGTCCACCACATTACGCCACGTGTACTAATGGCAGGGTGCCGCCCCTGACAACCAACCACAGAGCGCCACATGGACCAATCACAAGGTGTTAATTGTTAGCTGGTTTACTTTATTTAACTATGGATCCAAATCCAACCGAGTGGGTTTCTGGAAGGCAAGTCCAACTTCTGGGCCCAAGCCCAGCGCTCCTGAAGTGGGTCGTAGACGTCCAGCCCGCACATTCCCTATAAAAGGGAGGCTTCACCTCATTTTTATATGTCGAACAATTCTCCACTAAAACACATACACATGTAATACACTTGACTCTTTTTCTTTATATTTGTAATCGTTCAAGTAATAAAGACATACCTTTTTAAGTGGACGTAGGTCAACGAGACCAAACCACTTATATCTTGTGTGTTACTTATTTATTCGTTCTTTAGCTAATCGGGCCACGGATCTATCATCGTTGTGAACAAAGGATTATATCCTGTAGCGAACACGAGTAGCCACCCCTCACATTACCCGAGCCATTACTCGTTGTTTCTTCACCTATGTCATTTTTTTGTTTTTTAATTTATTATGTTTTAGTCTGCATGTGTGTGCCTTTAATTATATATTCATTGTGTTTTGTGTTTTATTCTATGTTGTGTTGTCCATTGTGTTTTATCATTTGGGTTTTTGAAAAGTAAAATCGAAAGTATAGCAATAGTATATTCATTTTTTAGATAAAGAATCTTGTTTTTATGGTATATTTAAAAAATAACATTGGATGAAAAAATTATTAAGTTTAAAAAATAGGGAAAGTGGAAGAGAGAGAAAATATTACAGTGATTGACCATAATACCCTTACTTCCATGTTTTTTTAGTTTTGAATTCCCTATTTAATCTTAGTCATCCATCACACAATCTAGTGGTTAGGATGACTTCCTAGCCTCCCTACATAAACACATCTTCCTATTATATCCTAACCATGTTCAGGGTCAGCTTGACAGTATTGTTAACACAAGTTAGGGCTTGAGGCTTCTAAAAACAGGGCCCCCATTTAGAAATATATATATATATATATATATATATATATATATATATATATATATATATAGGAATGGGATAATATGAGAACTCCACTATTTTGTGAAAACTAGAGAACTCCCTTGAACCACTCATAAAGTGACACATCACCACATTTATAGTTTTTTGTATTTTTTTAATTAAGGGTAATGAAGTCTTTTAAACACATTAATCATGGGTATTATAGTAATAATACCCTACCCCATCCCACCCCACCCCACACCCACCCACCCCATGTTTCTTTTCAATAACAATAATAATAATAATCATAATACACTCACATCTCTCTCACACACACACACACACCTTCAGATCTCTCTCTTTCTCTCTCTAAAAAAACCGTCTCTCTCTCTCTTCCTCTCTCTCTCGTTACCCTCTCTCTATCTCTCTCTCTCACACACACACAAACACATCTCTCTTTCTCTCTCTAAAAAACAAAGAGGAAAGAGGGTTTTTGATGGCTGTTTTCGATGGTGATGGTGGTGGTGGAAGGGGGGACGGCGGAGGACGGTGATGGAGGCTGGGGGACGGCGGAGGACGGTGGTGATGATGAAGATGACGGTGGGGAGAGGGTTTTTAAGGGCTAAGGACGGTGGTGATGATGAAAACGGGGCTTTTACAGAAGGGGGGTGGATCTGTGGTGTTTTTGCAGAGGGTGGAGGGGTGGTGGGTCGATGGTGGGAGACGGTGGTGAGGGTTCTAAAACAGAGGGGTTTGGGTGGTGGTGGGGGATGAAGACGACGGTGGTGCAGGTGGGGGGGGGGATGACGAAGACGGTGGTTTGCAGGTGGTGGGGCGGTGGCGATGATGAAGACGACGGTGGTGGGGCGGTGGCGATGAGGGGAAACAAATCTGGTATGTTTTTTTATTATTATTATTATCATCTCTGTTATTATTATTATTATTATTTCTATTATTATTATTATTGAGAGGTTTTTTATGTTGAAATTTTGTGGGATTTTTTGTCAGGAGACGACGTTGCGAAGAAGATGATGTTTTTGTGGTTAAGAAGCCGATGTTGTGGAGACGACGATGAACGGTGGAGAAAACACTGGTGTAAACTGATGTTTACACTAATGTATATATGAATGTATAGTCGTTTGACGTAAGAAAACACTTGTGTAAATATGAATGTATAGTCATTTGGTTTTTTACACTAGTGTATTTTTTGTAGAAGTTTGTGTGTAGTAGTGTAAATCATCATCATTATATGTTTTGTTTCGTCTTACACCAGTGTAATTGTCGTAAATTTGTGTATGCTAGATTTACACTGGTGTAAAAATTACACCAGTGCAAAAACGAGAGTGAAATGACAGAATGTAAAATCTGTTTCTTTTGTTTTAAAAAATTAAATTAATTGAAAAAATAAAATAAAGTTTAAAAAAAAATTAAATGATATTATATTTATTTTTTTCTCTAATATGGCTTTTTACCTAATTACCCCTTAAGTACTATTTTATAATAAAATAATACTTACTAATTATGTGAAGACAAAAGTGTCTAATCTTTAATCTCAACCATTGGATCAATAAGATCAATGGTCTATAAGAGTTCTCTAGTTCTCACAGCATAGTAGAGTTCTCATATTATCCTAACCCTATATATATATATATATATATATATATATATATAGGGGAAGGTTCAATTGAGAACTCATAGTTAGGGAGAGAACTCGAGAACTCTATATTACACATATGTAATATATCATATGTTGTATATTACACTTGTGTAATATATTACTATTGCATATGTTGCACATGTGCAATATATCATATGTTACACATGTGTAATATATATTACACATATGTAATACACTCAATATATCATATATTGCACATACGTAATATATCATATGTTACACATGTGTAATATATATTACACATGTGCAATATATATTACACATATGCAATATATGATATATTGCACATATGTAATATAAAGTTCTCGAGTTCTCTCAATAAATTGAGTTTTCTATTGAACCATCCCCTATATATATATATATATATATATATATATATATATGGTTTGGTTCAAATGAGAACCTTTGGCCAAATTGAAAACTGAGAGAACCATTCTGCATCACAAATTTCTCTAAGGCAATTTTTTTTTTTTGCTTTAATCGTTGATTTATATGCAGGAATTTTTTTTCAATATACACATAAGTATAATTGCAATATACACATACTGAAATATACACATATGTATAGCTGAAAATGTAATATATACATATGTATAATTGCTATATACACATATGTATAATTGCTATATACACATATGTATAAATGAAATAAAAAATTAAAAAAAATTTCTTTGCATAATAACGTGCGATTAAAGAAAAAAATTGCCTTTATAAGAAATATGTGGCACAGAATGGTTCTCTCAGTTCTCAAATAGGGGCTGGTTCTCTTAGGATCCCTACTCTATATATATATATATTAAGTATATTTTTCGAAACAAAATAGTTTATGCATCAAATTAACCAAGAAAAATACTTTTGATCTCAATACATTTATACACACAAGATATAAAATTTTGAATTATTTTTAACTCTATCAACTATACAGTTTTACTTTACTATATCAAGTTTGGGAAAGATGGAAGGTTTATATTAAAGAGTTTTAGGTTGCTTTAGGCCTTTAAAAACGTTAAGCCGATCCTCCCCAAGTTCTATAATGGGGTTATAAAGTTGTAAGTAAGTTGAACATAGCCTTAGCTAGCCTAAGCTTTAACTTTAACTTATAAGAGTTAGAGTTTGGAATTAGCTTGTTTGGAGCTATGTTTTTAAAACTCTAGCTTAACACGTAAGTAACTTTTCAATGTCGAGTTTGACTCACTTATTATTTTATTAATTCATATGCATTTATAATTACGTTTATTTTAATTAACTAATTTTTTTTTTATATAACATAATCTATTATTTATTTTAATTATAGTTATATGAAAAGAATTTGCTCATGATCTTACTCATTTGAAAACCAAAAATTTGATAAACCATGATTTACTCAAACTCAAGGTGGAAGAGTTGGGCTTTTGTTAGATTAAAGCTCCTCAACTAAATTCAAGCTTTTAATAAATCAAATGGATAGCCTTTTTAGGTTTAAGCTTGTTTTTAATTCTAAGTATTTTAATACATCAGATCCATAGCTTACAAATGCCTCAACCAATTCACCTCACCTATCTTTTTATAAATCACCCCAGTCCATATATGTGGGTTTTTTTTTTTTTTTTTTTTTGATCATTTGTCCCCCAAATAACAAGTGGCTTGCTAAGACCCCTTCCCCACAAAATCAACTCCAAATCTAATCTCTGGATCTAGATAACGCGCAAACTTTATATCTTCTCTATTATTATTACTTTACATCATCATTCACCAAAACGACCCTACTCAACCCTCCTCTAAATTCAACCACATATCTCAATTATATGGACTTTTTTCCATTCCTCAAGTCACCATCATCTTCATAATCTACTATAGTCTTGTTTGTAATTCCTTCTTGCTAACATGTGCTTTTAGCTTTATGATCACTCACTCACTTTCTTATCTTGTTTGCTTTTGTGTTCCCACCATTGAAGCATATGCTAGCTAATTCACTTTATCCTCTTCATCATTGTCTCTAGATTACCATATCTTGTCACCTTTCTAGCTTCTTCTCCTTCTTAAGTTCATTTCAATATTATTGGGTCGGTTGCTTGTTGTTGTAGATAATTACTATTTAAGTTTGCTTCGTGAAATTTGGATTGAGTTTGTTTCTTGAAATTTGCATGTGTTTTCAAGATTTGGGTCTTCAAGTTCTAAACATATTTTTGTTTCTTGAAATTTGTACGTGTTTTAAAGAGTGGTTCTAGATTAATGGGTCTTGATTATGTTTTAAACAAATTCAGTTGTTTTAAAGAGTTGTTACTTTTTTGAAATTTACATCAGTTTTAGAAGATTGTGTCTTGATTAAGTTCTGAACAAATTAATATTGTTTCTTGAAATTTGCATGTGTTTTAAGAAATGGATGAGTCTTGGAGTTATAAATATAATCCTGTGGTGAAAGGTTTTGCATCTGATCAATCTCTTGCAAGTGATGTTGTATTTGGTAAAAACCAATTGAGTTCACACCCTAATGAACTTAATTTTGATAATCAAATTTTTGGGGACATCAATTTTCTACCAATGATGAACAATTGTTCTGAAGATCATGAGTCTAAATCTAGACAATCTGGAGTCATTGATCAAAAATTAGGAAGGATTATTGATCGAAAAGATGCTCGAATTTTCGGAAGTTTGAGTTCAAGTTCATCAAAACGATCGGAACAGAAAGGTGTTTGTTCTACAACGCCTTTTTGCAAAGTGTATGGTTGTAATAAGAATCTTAGCAAGTGTAAACAATACTACAAACGGCACAAGGTTTGTGAGTTTCACTCGAAGACTTCGAAAGTGATCGTGAATGGCATCGAGCAAAGATTTTGTCAGCAATGCAGCAGGTTGTGTTTTTGTTAGGGATGGCAAGCAAACCTACCCGAATAGTAAACCCGAAACATTCAAAACGGGTATTTGGGTATGGGATTAGTTTTAAAATTTCACCGAATTCCCAAAAGATAAAAACCCGTTTACCCATTACACTTTTTTATATTATTCTTTTTTCATTGACCTTTGGTTTTGATGAACTTACTAATCCAATAATTTTTCATTCTTTGTTTTTGTATTCCTAATTAAACTTTTTGGGTGATAAATTTATATAAAAGTTAAAATAGTAAGAAACATATTTAAAAATCCTGACAAGTAATTTTTACAAAGTAACATGTATACCTGATCCCTAACAGCTGTAGGATTGGGATTACCAACATGGTCCCAAACCCATCCCATTGTCATCCTTGGTTTCCATTATGATTGTTTCGTGTAAAATGTAGTACATTGTGTGTTGATTTGTGCGGATTTTGGTTTTGAACTCAGGTTTCATTTATTGCGTGAGTTTGATGATGGGAAGAGAAGTTGTCGAAAACGACTTGCTGGTCACAACGAGCGAAGGAGGAAGCCTCATGTGGGTCCCTTGTTTGAAAGACGCAAGAGATTGCTATCATCATACAATATTAGTGTTGAAGGTACTACTAGTCTTGTTTTGTGCTAATTTTATCCCTCTTTTGAGTATTATTTTTAGTAATTGCATGATAGTAGTAATATCTTAACTTTGACTTCCTAATTGCTCTAGATGTGTGTGTATGCGCGTGTGCGCTTGTGTGAGAGACTCATGTATCGTCGACTCAATTTACCTTTTTGTAGATCATCTAGGATAATTGTTCATATGATTGCCTATTGCTTTAACGTAAGTTATTAAATATCTCAATTTTTTGAAATCTAGTGTAATTGAGTTGTCTATAGCCCTACATCAACTTGTTATATAACTCATGACCCATCAAAATCAGTTAAGGACAAAGAGAGGTGATAGGAATTTCTCCTTGGATTTACTTTTAGATGTCACCTTTATCCTATTCCACATGCTCTAGAATATAGTTATTATTTAAATGAAATATAAATTTAGTCACCAAAAAGCAATTAGCAAAGATGTAATTTTAGATAGTAAAATCATAAAATAGATATATTATTTTTTTTATATTTGTGTAACGTATGTGAATAGAACCTTTTGTTTTGTGTATCTGCTCTATTGTGGCTTATCATCAGATTCCGTCCCGATATTTGACCCCTTTTTCATTTATTTTTTCATAGATCTACTTTTTTATATGTGTGCATAAATGTCTTCGAACTTAATATATTATATATTTCTTTATATAAATTATTATATTCATAACCCCATTAAAAATAAAAAAGAGAGGCAGTAGGATCTATTCTTGAATTTCTTTGAGGATGTCACCTTCATCCTTGACTCTTGAAATAGTGTTCGTGATCAAAAAGAATATTTAGTAAAGTAGTTAAATTTAGTTTAGTCAACATAAGACAATTTTAGATAAGGTTTATGTCTATAATAATGAAATATGTGAATAATGTGCATCTGCTTTATTTTTTATTATATCAAAATTTCAAAAGGTGTTTGATCTACTTTTTATTTATTTATTTATTTTCATATATCTACTTTTTCTCATGTATGTTAAGTTAATGGGTATGTCTAGTGAAGGATTTTATCTAATAAAATATTAATAAAGTAAAATATGAGGCTTTATATAAAAAAAGGGTATAGTGGTAGGTACTTTATGTTATGGTGAGAAGTTAGGTTTGATTGACTGTAGAGGTTGATTTTTTTAAAAGGATAAGGGCACCCGCGTTATAGTGGTGTGCATGGGTCGGTTTGGTTCGGTTTTTATCATTAACCATAACCATAACCGCTATTTCGGTTATAGGATTTCCTTAACCATAATCATAACCAAACTTCGGTTACGGTTATTTTGGTTATTAACCATAAACTTCAACTAAAACTAACTTTTGACTAAAGTTTAAAAATTAAAATCGTGTGGGTTTACAAAATAAAAAATGGAACCTACGATGGTGGCCTTAGCTTAAGCTTTTTTTATAACACTAACAAGATTACATTTTTTTTCTTAAACTATCAAATGGGGATCCTTGTTAGTAAGATATTTCTAGACAATAAAAAAACTTACCTAAGCTTAAGTTTAATTATTTATTAAAATAATAGTCACATACATCAAGATCGTTTCGTTACTAGCATACTTTTAGTTTAGTAGAAAAGTCTACATGGTTAGTGTAAAACATAAACCTATTACAAGACTTAAAATTAGAAGTACGGTTCGGTTTTGGTTATATCGGTTAACCAAAGTTTCATAACCATGACCATAACCGCTTGGTCGGTTAAAGAAATTTCATAACCATAACCATTGGTTATGTCGGTTATCGGTTAAAATCGGTTCGGTTATGATTCGGTTATTGGTTATGGTGGTTAATTTTACTCACCCCTACGTTATACACATCACGTTCTAAACCATTTTTGCCCCATAGCGCACAAAAGGTTGTTCCGGGCACTATGGGGTGGGTTGCAACCCCTCTACACCCGCTATACATACACTAATATTGAACTTTTTATTTAACAACTTTTACATAAGGTACATGTGTATATTCATGACCCCACCAAATTACCAAAAGACGAAGAGGCCATAGGAATTTATTCTTGAGGAGGTCACCTCTTTGTCCTTTGTGGCTTTGATTGGTGTTGCATTAAACATGCGCTAGAAAAATATTCAGTGGATTTTTTTAATTAAAATATTAGTCACCAATAACCACTGGTAGAATATATAACTTAATATGAGATAGTATCAGAAAATAACTATTATTTTGTGATATCTTTGTAGACCAGGGTACCATGTTAGACAAATTTTATCTGTATACTTTTTCACATGTATTAATATTTAGTAGAGTAATATTTGTCAGTTACAAAGTAAAAACATCTATCTATACATATAATAAACCAAAGCCATTTTAATGACATGGCACTCAAAGAGGCATTCTCCTCCTTGAGTGTGTCATGTGTCATCCCATGTGGCATTGAGATATTTTAGGAAAAAAAAATTAAAAATAAAATTGGATTTTTCTCTCTTATGTTTCCTCCCATAACTTTTAAACGTTAATATCTTTTATATACGAGATTTTTTAAAGAAAAAAATTACACCAAATTAACGAGCGTTTTATTATCTTTCCAACGACTACCATAGTGCTATATAAAAAATGGAGAAAAAAACGACTATTTTTGTGGGGTTTTGTTCAGAGTTATACATTGTTTAAGATTAGGCGTTAACATTGGAGATACATTTTTAATTGTTTTAGGTTATGTGCTATCCGAAGCTTTCTTACATGTAATTGTAAAGCGAATCATTCTATTTCATATGTAAAATTAATATGTCATATTAGATTTCTCAATCCCGGGACGTTCCTGGGGTATAATCTAGTATAATTTTAAACAAAAACCTTTTAAGGGTTGTCTCTTGTCTAAGTGTCTAACTAACTTCAACTTAACAGGTAACATGTTTAGCGAACCCGCAGAGACAACATCGTCTTTTCCAAACCATTATAACCTTCACAGTCCATATCAACAAATGCAAGATAGCAAACTGAGGTGGGATATGAATCTTGAAGAAAGAAATGCTCATGATCTACAATCAGCCAGCAACATTATAGATGAACAGTTTCACTCAACATATGTTTCTCCTTATAGCTTTAAAACTAACCCACGATCCAGTAATGAATGCACTCGGGCCTCTAGTTCAAGTTCTGCGAGTGTTCGCTCTCTTCTGTCATCTCAATCGGGGAATAATGTGGTCAGATTTGGAATAATGTACTATGATGATCAGGTTGTTGGAGACGAAAGTTGTATGATTGATTTGTTTCGGTTATCGTCATAGCTTGATCGGGTGGAGCATCAAAAGAGAGATCGCAAGTGAACTCTGCAAATTAAGCTCTTCATGAATGTTTGTTTTAGAAAGAATTTGATGTATATAAGTTTAAGATTAAGATGGTAATATTGTAATAATGGTCTTCTGTTGGTTTTTCGAATTGGTTTAAGTAACAAGAGGTGAGAATGGCATAGATCATCGATTTTAAATATGTGATTTATTTTAGAGTTTACCGAATAGAGTCGTAAAATCTAGTTTTACTATATGATATAGAATTACAAGATATTTATAACCACGATCCAGTAACGAAACCGTGCTCTCTTCATTGATTTACAAGATATTTATAATTACAGAGTGCTCTTCTATTTTAGGAGAGATATATCACATAATAATTACAATATAATCATACTAAATATACAACCGATATTATATCTATTACTATACAATGTTCATGACAGTATAATTAACCCTTTTATTACTCGGGACACTTAATTTTAAATAACCTATTAAAATTAAGTTTGTCACGACTTAATAACCAATTAAAAGTTAATAGTTAAAACTATTAAGTTGTGAGTCCTTTGAAAGTTAAATATTGTTTAAATTTCAAAAACTCTGGTGGCTTATAACTTATTTATAAACAAACTATTTGTTTTTGTGACAAAATTTTCACGAGTTGTAATAATCAATTAAGAACTTGTTTTATTTGATTGTGACAATTGTTTTAAAAACTCCTTTTTAAACTTTGGTATTAGGTTTTTTTTGAACAGTGAATTTCATTAAAAAAACAGGACGCACCCTCAAAGCGAGGACCGCCACAAACACAATTACAACATATACAGAGGATTCACAACCCACTCTTTCCAAACAATGTCTTTAAATCTAGATCTATTTCTAAGCCATAAAAACGTAGTGGATTTAATCTTAGCAACCACCTCCACGACCTTCGGATTGGACTTATTAAAAACCATATCATTTCTCGCTTTTCATATTTCCCAACATATCGTCATGACTATACCTTTTATCACCCTCTTGTGTCATTTATCTCCTTGAATATTATATTGAAACTTCAAAATATCTTCAAAATCAAACAAACAGACCTGAGAAAGATTGCACCACGATCCAACTTTAGACTATACACCATAAGAAAAGCCACATTCCACGAAAAGATGTTCCACATCTTCATTAACGGTATTACAGAGCCCACATAACGAATCTTGCAAGTTAATCCTTCTGTTTAAGAGAGCCATCTTTGTGGGAATTCTATTTTTTTCCGCGCGCCAAATGAATAGATTAACTTTACTCGGTATCCAGCTCTCCCAAGACATGATCTGATTCGTCTTGACCTCACTATCCTCACGAATAGCTGACTTGAAATCTGCAACAGAGAAAGCTTCCTTTTTAATCGGGTCTCTCCACCACCAAGAATCGGCTGCACCTGTACATTTAACTTTGTTAATCATAAACAATAAATCCTGCATCTCTGAAATATGCTCGACTGTAGATAAACCAGCCTTCCACTCCGCACAGAAACGAGCAGTACCATCAACCCACTGCAGCCTATCAGACACAAAACAATTTTTTCGTTTTTCCAGCTCAAACAACCTCGGCCACCTCTTCTTTAAAACAGACTCACCCAACCACAGATCAGACCAAAACCGAATGGAATTACCAGAACCCAAGTCAGGCCGAAAACATTGTTGCAGAGTATCTTCATGAATTTTAAGTTTAGAAAGATGCCGAACAATAGTAGCCCAACATCCTCTAATCCGTTTATTCAAAGGAAGAAAATCCCAACGCCCTTACCCCCATGAAGGTATTCAATAATCTTGGTCCAAATACTATTATGCTGAGTTTTAAACCTCCACGCCCACTTGGCTAAGAGCGCCATGTTCACATCTTTAAGTTTGGTTATTCCCAAACCACCGTTCTTCATCGACTTTGTAACAATATCCCAAGCTACCCAACTAATTTTTTTATCTTCACAAGACCCACCCCACAGAAAAATTCCTCATCAATTGTTCTATGAAATCCGTAACTTTCAAAGGGGCTTTATACAGAGATAAATAATACACAGGCAGGCTCGCCAGAACAGATTTGATAAGGGTTAAACGACCCCCCATCGATAAAGTAGTAGCCTTCCAAGAAGCCAACCTACCTTTAACCGTATCCATAACCGCACTCCAATTATGAAATCTATTCATATTGGTGCCAACCTTAATACCTAAGTATTCAAAAGGGAACTCCCCAACCGCACACCCTATACTCGAGGCCATCTCAATAACTTCATCGCTATCCACTCCAACACCAAAAAGATGAGACTTACAAATATTTATTTTCAGACCCGAGCATATATAGAATACCCTAAGAAGCCGAGCTGTTTGTTGAACGTTTTCTTTAGACCATTCCCCCAAAATCAACGCGTCGTCAGCATAAAGAAGATGGGAAATAGGCGGACCCCCATTAACCACCCGTAAATCTTTAATCAGCCCCAACTCACAAGCTTTAGAAACCAAATAAGAGAAAGCCTCCATGACGATAAGAAAAAGAAAAGGAGAGAGTGGATCGCCTTGTCTAATCCCTTTCTGACACTGAAAATCAAAAGTAGGAGATCCATTAACCAGCACCGCAGATCTAGCAGACCGAAGAATACCACGAATCCAGTCACACCACCGACTTGGGAAACCCATCTGAGCCATAATAGATAACAAAAAACCCCAATTTACATTATCATAAGCTTTCTCAAAATCGATCTTCAAGAGAAAAGCTTTACTCCCCGTCTTTTGAACCCAAACAAATATCTCATTTATCATAAGCAGCCCATCTAAAATAAATCTGTCTTTTAAGAAAGCAGATTGAGTATCTGAAATAACACTCCCCATTACCTCTTTTAATCTTATCGCCAAGACTTTGGAAACAATTTTGCTAATGATACCTATTAAAGTAATAGGTCTATAGTCCTTCAAACCAATGGGCGTCTTCACTTTGGGAATCAAAGTGATAAAAGCCGTACTACACCCTCTGCTTATTTCCCCCGTATCAAAGAATTTATTGAACAGGCTGAAAAAAATCCTCCTCTTAAAGCGCCCAAAACTGTTTTACGAATTTAAAATTAAAACCGTCCGGGCCGGGAGCTCTGTCAGAACCGCATTCAAAAACCGCCTGTTTAATCTCTTCTTTCGAAAATGGCCTGGTCAACCGATTAGCCTCCTCAATCGATAACTTATTAATCTCCTGACACAACAAAGATGGTCGCTGGGGAAAGTTATCTGAAAAGTGACTTCTGAAAAAACGGAGTACCTCTTTTTTTAAGGCAAACGGTTTATTGATCCAAATACCATCAACCAAAAGACCCGGAATCGCATTAGAAGCTTTCCTCCCATTAACAACTCTATGGAAATATGCTGAATTATCGTCACCTTTAGAAGCCCAACGAACTCTGGATTTTTGATGAAGATCCCTACATTTCCGATCATTATAAAGAGCAATACCTTTTCTACATTCCTCCCAAATCCAAATATCGTCTTCTTCTAACTCTTTCTCCTCCATGAGAAGCTCTAATCTTTGGATCTCATTTTTATATTCTTCCAATTGTTGACCCTCCTTCTCTATAGCATTCTTCCACCACAACTTAATTTTTTCACGAACATGTTTAAGCTTTTTAGTAATGGAAACATCTGGCATGTCCTCCAAAGGGTCTTCCAACAATGCTTGAGTAACCACATCTTGACACCCTTCCCTATCAAGCCACGTGTTAAACCACCTAAACGGTTTATACTCAAAGTTTACATTCACCAAAGTCAACAAAAGAGGAGAATGGTCTGACATCTCCCGAGGTAAGGCTCGTAAACAAGCTAGAGGCCACCTGTTAAAAAAAATTCTGGCATACAAGAATTCTATCAATCTTACTGAACTTGAAATTCCCCTTATTACCAGCAACACAAGTGAATCGATACCCACGCATAATATACTCATGTAACCCCATATCTTCAATGAAACCATTAAAATCCCGCGCACACGTACTATTAAAACGAGAGTTCCTCCTATCATCCGGAACACGAACTGCATTGAAATCACCCATAATAATCCAAAGACCTTGAAAACTACCGATCACACTACTGATCCTACTCCACAGTCTGCGTTTTTCAAGAATTTTTTGAGGAGCATAAACATTCAAAACATTTAAGATGGACCCATCTTCAACCAAAGTACCCGTAGTGAGTAAAAAATTCCTATCCTGTACCGAATTTTGCTTCTGAAAAACTTTAGAATTCCATAAATTAACTAGGCCACCCGAGTTGCCATTGGCTTCAACAATATCCCAATCAACATCCCCCTTTCCCCAACAAGAGGACCCCTTGAATTTCGATGCTTCACTAATTTTCGTCTCTTGAATAGCCATAAAATGTACTTCATTTTTAACAACCAACTCCTTCACCCAACCCTGTTTACCAATGATTCCCAAACCCCTAACATTTATAGAAGAAAAATTCATTGATTACCTCTTTGTAAACCCTCTTCCTCAATGGCCAAAGAAACCAAATTGGTGTAATTATCTAAACACAGCCCCAATCTTATCACCCAAATGGATGGTTTTATTAATTTCCTCTTGGACAATAGAAGCATCTGTGACCTCCTTTTCTTGTAACTCTTCTGGCTCACCATCTTGAATACCATAACCTTCATTTGTCTCGGGTATCGACGTATACTGACCTCCATCATCATCATTTAGAGTGGGCTCAAAATTACTCATCTCATTATCCTCCATTTGGGCCTCCATAGGGGAATTCATCACCTTGTCAGCCATAATACCCAATAATGAATCCAGCCCAAATAAATCTTGGCCCTCTGGGTGAACATCTAATCATGGCCTTTTATTGGTTTTGGGTCTTTCATCCATACTCACAAATTTAGACATTAAATGGGCCCCCTTGTTTTTGTCCTGTCGTTTTGAATTCCTACAATTAAATTTGTTACCACCTTTTTGTTTATTGGAAGACACCTCAGCCATATTATCCGAACCATCCCCATAATTAGAAATATTAACATTCGGTCCCTTTTTTTCATAAAAACCTTCCGAGTTTACCTCCTTCCCCTTTGACTTAGCATTAAAAGATTCCAATTTTTTTGGAGCAATTAACGGGTCTTCCAAAACTGTTTCAACATTCAAATTCGCCGGAGCAACAACCTGCTCCACCCGCGGCTCAGAACCGGAGTCACCCCTAGCTCTCACCATCGTAGTCGTATCCCAATCACCAATCTCTTCACCCACCCAAACTCGATATCTCCTACCTTTCCATTGTAAAACAACTTCTTGAATTCTTTTACCGTCGGAGAGTAACACATCAATATAATCAAAAGATAAATCCGAGTCCAGCTTCCCATGTTTACCTTCGTGAATAACTTTGCCAAACCTTTCGCCGATACGGTTGATAACTTGGTTGTCTAACAGATGCAGTGGAATTCCTTGAATCTTAAGCCAAGCAAGTCGCTCAAAAGGCAAGGACTGTCCCACCCATCTATCGACTGAAGCGAAAACGTTGTTACTTCCTTTAGCAGACGTAGAAAACATTTGTAGTTGTTCTTCATTCTGAAACGAAACCAGCACAAACATCCCACCAAGATATTGAACAGTTCCACTTCCAGCAGACAACAACCTAACATGTTCTCCTACTTCTTTAAGGGCTTTAAAATCAAACATCCTCACTATCACCGCCCTCTCCGACAGATGATCAAACGCCTTGAACTCGTCTGGGAAGATAATTAACTTTTCCTCAACCACTGACGCCGGTTTACCGAGGAAAGCATCCTTGAAAGAAGATGAAGCGACAAAAGCATTGTTTTTGACTTCAAAGGCCATATTCGACACACCACCATCTCGTACCATTGAACTTTTCTTTTCCGGTGCCTTCTGATTGACATTAATCTCCCCTTCTTCTAGCGAAAACCGAGCAACGTTAACATGAATCTTAAACTCTCCCATCCTGATATTAGACAACGTTCTCTCCATCTCAGCAACGTTCTTGACGTCTAATAATGATAAAAAGCCAAACCGGTTACCCATCTTATCACGCTTCTTTGCAATGTATATGTCATAAATCTCTGCATGGATTCGAACAAACCCAGCCAAATCGTTACCACTACAACGATCTGGTAGGTTAGTAACGAAAAACTTTGTCAGTCGCCTCTGTATTGCCACCGGTATTGAAACCCTAGAAGAACCTTCGTTCGCCTTGTTCGCCATTAGCTGGTTTTGGTATTAGGTTGATATGTTATAACAATTATAAAAATAAAGCAACCACAATAGAAAATTAAATATGTAAATCAATGGCCATAATTTTTTAATCTTGCTAGAGTCTTTTAGCAAGACTAAACTGGCCACGGGGTCATAATTTTTTGATCTTACTAGAGTCTTTTAGCAAGAATAAACTGGCCACGGGGTTACAACACATAAAGAACCACACGGTCACACGGATAGACTTGAATGCGTCGTATTGCCTTTAGTCCCACTGATCTCATGGCATCATATTATTCTGATCTTTAACACACGCTTCACAAACCTTACAAGCATACACACACTTATAATAAAATTTACCAGTATGGAACTTCAAGTTTAAGGCATCCAAATCTTTATTTTTCAACCCACCATCTTTTGGTATGGTATATCCTACCTTAACTGATAATTTATCTTTGTGTTATAGTCAAATCTTTCATACGTCCAACCTATATGCAATTACCTTCTTTCCATTAGACCAAACCATGTGTAAAAATACACCAACACATACTTGGGTTTTGACATAAAAAGTATGTTTTATCTTATTTTATCTAGATAGTTTAATCTAGTCATGCTTAAAAGACAACTACACACTCGCGTCAATTTGTGATCTTGCAAGGAAAACATAATTATTAAAACCAAGAACTAGATAATGTAACGTATAAAAATGTTATTTTTTGGATATATAATTTTAGTTTTTACTTGGGTGGAAATTAATACTTAGGGTACACGTATAGATAAAGATTAAAGAACGTAATTTTAAGTGCTCTAAATTAATATAAATTAATATCGGGGTGTTTGGAGTGGCTAGCTTGGAGTAGTCATTGATTTGTTGGGAGCATATTGTAGGCAATATGTTCTTCTTCGATTTCAATTACATTTTAGTGGAATTAAATTATTGGTTGTTTCGAAAAAAGATAGCAGGCCTTAGAAGGAAAAAAAGTTTTAATGTTATAGAGGAGAGACTTTAAATGCTTATGGCCGGATAATTATAACCAATGTTTTAAAAAACGGTTTTTTAACTATATCGGATTGGACTAAAAAATGGTTCAGCCGGTTGAACCAGGTTGTATCGGACGGTTCAACCAGATTGACTAGCTAAACCCTATAATTCTATAAAATACAACTTCAATTCAAAAAGTAATCTAATAATACATGATTTCATAATAAAAAATAATTCAAAAGTGAATTCATAATTAAAAAATAATCCAAAAGTACCCAATTCTTTAACAAAGTTTTTTTATATGAAAGGGTATACTAGGTTTATGCCATTGGATTAATATTGAATGCATCAATATTACGTAAAAGATAAAAACATAATCATCGTTATCCTCGTCAACAAAAGTATAAACCATTTACGTTTTCTACAATCTTTGAGAAGAAGTTGTAGTTACCAATAATCAAAACATGCTAAAAGTACATAAGATAAGTAACATATATGAAGAGATATGTACCCGCGTGTGCGCACGGCCCCACATCTCCACACACGTCAGCAGAAGCGTTGACCAAACCTTCTAGAAGCCTGCGCAAGAATCCTAGTACATGTCAGCTGTAACCCGACAAGGAAAGGGACGTGTAGCCAATCAGAGGCCGTCATTCCTTGCTCCATGATCACCTGCAGGCACGAGGTACAGAGAAAAGACAGGAAGGACGATTGCAAGACACGTGGACCTATGGCTATCACATGAGGACAGTGTCTGGGCTCCAACGGTTAACAAATGTGTGGGACCCGCGCAGTACAGCTGTCATTCCCAACTCAACCAATCACAGGACGGCCTTGAGGCCTATAAATACCCCCTCTCCCTGAGGAGAAGGATTCATTCAGTCTTTCAAGCATTCATACTTGGAGAATTCTGTGATGGTTGAGGAAGATAGATTATAGTCGAAACATTGTAACAATTTGTATTCGAGTATTTGTAATCGTCCATGGCATTATCAATACAATATCTGTTAATTGTGCTCGTCTATTTTAATTGTTATATTGGTGTTTCTTCAATATATAACAAATAACTTTGTGTCTAAGAAACCGGTTTATGCTCTTTCTCACCGCACATGTTATTTATATCATCACGATGGGCCGATAAAGTCCAAAGTTTAACGTTGTGTCGGTATCGGTATAGCGGTATAACCGGTATACCGGAATTTACCGCCAGTTCAAATCATTTACCGTTTTTTCTAAAATACCAGACTGATTTGTGCCGGCCAAGACAGCGCTAAACGGTATAACCGGTTCAACCGGCCGGTATAAACCACAATTAGGATGGCTAAGGTGAGTTGAGACCTACAAATTTGAGAGAGAGAGAGAGAGAGAGACAAATTTTGTTAGAATTGTAGGTTATGGATAATTATAAATAATTATTTAATTAGATAAATGATAACTATGACCATTTAGAGGGTGTTTGAGATTGCGTTTTGAATCTGATTTTTAGATAATTGCGTTTTGAAAATGCAGATAATCAATTTTTAGTGTTTGGGATTGCGTTTTGAAAACGCAGATAATCAGTTTTTTAGGATACCAAAACGCAATAATCTATAAGCAGCTCCACCCCTACTTTTTCAAAACGCATAATCTGTTTTGAATAATCAATCTCAAACACTCCCTTAATTATACTATATATTAAATATTTATTTTTACACGATGAACAAGCAGCGATGGGTCAATGCCTGTTTGTTGCAACAATTGGCATCAATTGGTTGTAGCAATGAATACTCTGACACGAAAAGTAGACTAATTTGGCTTACTCAACCAGAAATAAATTGAATGTGAAGTGTAATTCCTTACTAGCATGTTTTTATTAATCAATCGATCGAATATCTCATTTTGCATCCCATATGATTGTAATCATGGGCGAGATCTCAGCCCTTGAGGGTGTCTCTCCAAGAATCGAACAACAATGGCGATGAGTGATGGCAAAAATTAGAATTTGACATTATATTAGAGGCGTAGGAAAGAGATGAGGGAAGACCGAGGAGGAGGAGGTATTATTTAAGAAAAAAATAACAGGAAAATAGACGGTGTTAAAAACATGGAGGTATGGACAAAAAGAACCGATACCATGTCTAAGTGTAAAAAAAAAGCGTATCGAACTTGTTTTATGTAGTGTTTACAGTTTTTTTTTTCAAAAAAAGGTATTATTAAAGAAAATTAAATTAATAATGTATAATTTCATATACTAACAGGGTTAGGATCAAATACACAAGACACTTTTTCTAGGAAGGGTGAGAAGGATTGTGATCCATTGATCATATATTTGAAGGGTTGAGATTAGTTTGTTTGAAAAAAATAAATAATAAATTAGAGAAAGGGCATAAAAGGAAAACCACATTTGTTGACTTTCTCTCTCCACATGCAATGCACATGTCAATTCCCCCATCATTTTAAAACGTCTATAACTTTTTCATACGACATTTTTTTTTCAAAAAAATTTCACCATATTAACGAGCGTTTTTTTATCTTTAATATGAGTACCACATTGCTACATTAAAATTGAAAAAAAAAATCGTGCTAAATGGGTTTTTTTTCTCCGTTGTGTCTTCTGCACGTTCATTGTGTTATAGTATGCATGTGTGCTTTATAAATATGTTATTTATGTTTTTTTAGTCTACACATGATTTAACTTTGTCCATTGTGTTTTTAGTATGCTTTTAATTGTGTTTTACGCAAATGAGTTTTGTATTTAGGCGTACATTGTGTTTTATTATGTTGTTCATTGTGTTTAAGTCTATTATTCATTGTGTTTTAGTATTCTGTTCATTGTGTCTTTTATATGTCGTCAATTGTGTTTTATTAGACTGTTCATTGTGTTTTATACCATATTGTTCATTGCATATTTAATTGGTACTCATTGTGTTTTACGTTATCTCCATTGTGTCTTACGCAACTGGGTTTTCAACTTTTTTTCCAAAAGTATCCATTGTGTTTTAATCTTCTGTTCATTGTGTCTTTATTATGTCGTCCATTGTGTTTTACACAATTGGGTTTTTAACTTTTTTTTCCAAAAGTATTCATTGTTTTTTAGTCTTTTGTTCATTGTGTCTTTCGTATGTCATCCATTGTGTCTTACGTAACTGGGTTTTCAACTTTTTTTTTCAAAAAATATTCATTGTGTTTTAGTCTTCTATTCATTGTGTCTTAGTATGTCGTCCATTGTGTTTTACTAAACTCTTGATTATGTTTTATACCCTATATTTAATTGGTGTTCATTGTGTTTTACATTCCATTGTGTCTTATGCAAGTGGGTTTTGAATTTTTTTTTTCAAAAGTATAGCAATATGGTAATCATATTAAAGATAAAACGACGCTCAATTTTATGGTATAATTTTTTTTAAAAACGGATGACGTTATAAAAAAGTTACGGGCATTTAAAAATGAATGTGGAAATGGCATGTGACTTGCATGTGCATATGTTTTTGACAAAATTACCCCTCCCACTTGTTAATCCTTTGGACACATGTCATTTTCTAGTGGCTTCTCACCCTTCTCATTTTTTGTAGCCTTTGTAGAATAACCCAACCCTATACTAACATTTCACAATGTAAACAGTTTTAAATCATGATTCGTCAATTTTGAGCGGCGTTTTCACGTATCAACATGCAATTGGACCTTTTTTTATATTTTGGTCTGCCACTAGCTTAATTGTGGTTTAAATTCATCCGGTGGGATTTAAATTAAAATTACCCAGTGGTTAATTGGTTCCATTGGTAAAGATCCGCGTGCATAACCCAACAACACAAGTTTGAGTTTTGGGGTACATATGTTGTTTTTCATTTTCACTTAAATTTTTGGGATTCTTTAGGCGTGTGCCATTTTGTTGTATGAGGCAAATAATATAATTTTATCGGATTTTCTAATATGTTTAATAGATTATAATATTTTTAGAGTATTTTTAAATAAATACAAATTTATAGGACTTTCTAAAATTGTTCAATAAAATAAACCATAACATAGCATTATTTTAAGATTCTTCGCCTAACTTTATGCGACAACGCTTTTGTCTTATGGAAATTTCTTTATGGGTTTTTAATCGATTTAATACACGTATTAATATCATCTTGAGCATATTTATTCCGGTTAGTATATCGAATAATGTTGTCGTACAAATCCGAGACTATATAGACCAAAACCCCGCGCTGCGTAGCGCGGGTATTGTACTAATTATAGCTATATACAATTTCAAATGGCGTAAACAGTTGTTATTCATGATTGGCTATTAACGTCACGTGTCATATTTTATTATTGTAGGCAAGCTTTTTTTTAATTATCTTTTGTTTTTTCTTACTGATTTCAATTCACCCACCGCTAGATGCTACCACCATCGTCGGCGAGTACATCCGCTACCATAGCACTGTGACGCCCCCATGCCATAATATTGAGTAGAAAAAATCGAAAAAACCACCGATACCGCAACCTAGGTGTTGGCCAATGATGCCCGCATGAGGGTTGTTGCCGGAGTGTTTAGGTTGCGTGTCGATGGAAAAGTGTTAAAAGGGAAAAGTCGCACACCAAATCGAGAGGAAATGTAGTATGGTGGTGTGATTAAATTTAGGAACACATCGGACTTCAAATAGAATTAGAATTTGTTTACTTAAAAGTTGAGTTCCCTTATGTTGTCTGCGTGTATACGCAAAAGGTGGTGACAGAGTCAACATAATCCCAATGATTGCTCCATCATTATAGCCTAGTCAATTGTATATTTAATTGTATTTATCATGAGAGATATTCTCTCCTTAATTCTTGTCATCTATTGTTGTATATATTCTCTTGTGTAAATGAGAACAAATCACTTGACTTTCACTTTGTCTCATGGTATCAGCCTGAGAGATCCTCTTCCCTTTCCTTTGTTTTTTCCCCTTCGTTCTCCTCCATTCTTCTTCTTTTCTCTTTCTTTTTTCATGGCTGCTACTACAACTGAGTTATCGGCCCTTCCTCTTCACTCTCTAAGTCATTTCATCAACATCAAACTCACATCCCAAAACTACTTACCATGGGAAAAACAAATCGTTCCCGTGCTCTCCTACCTCAACCTTCTTGGCCATATCGAAGGTACCTCGCAAATTCCAGCCGAGACCATCACCATTAATGATCAAACCTCTGTTAACCCAGCTTTCTTAGCCTGGAAAGCAGTCGATCAAAAGGCCATTCTGTTGATTAATTCCACTCTAACCGAGGAAGCCATGGCCGAGACCATTGGTCATACCACGGCGCACTCGATTTGGAAAGCTCTTGCAAATGCGTACAGCCATTGCGCTATTGAGCGTATTCATAATCTCAAAGACACTCTCCGCACCATTCAAAAAGGAACGTCCACCGTATCCGAATTTGGTCGAATGTTTAAGCCACTACTTTCTTTGTGGCCTTGGTGCTTCCTTTGAAAACTTCTCCACGTCTCAACGAACCATTCACCCGGCTCCTGTTTTTCGCGATCTTCTCGCCAATGCAGAAAATCAAGAGATTTTTTACCAAAAGCTTCATGGAAATAACCCTCCTGAAGCGGCTTTCTATGCCCACCATCCTAAACAAAATAACCGCTCCACAGCCCCTTCACGTGGTCGTGGTAAGTCTTCTTCATCCCGTGGTCGAAGTGGAAACTACACCAAACGACCACCACATTGTCAACTATGTCGCAAGGAAGGCCATTATGCAAGCGCATGCCTGACTCTTGCATCCTACGCCCAAAAGGCTGCCTCTCTAGATGCCAATCTTGCTCATGCCTTCCATGCCCAATGCGACATCGCCGCGGACAACACGGATTGGACTGCCGATTCAGGTGCTACCACTCATATGCTTCCAAATGATAATAACTTACATAATTCCCAACCCCAATCCGGTAATATGCGTGTCACGTTTGGTAATGGTCAATCATTACCCGTTACACACATTGGTAAAACCAACTTAAACAAAGACATATGTCTTCAAAACGTTTTAGTTGTCCCAAATCTCACAAAAAATCTACTTTCCATTAGTAGACTTACAAATGATTCTCCCGTTGATGTTTCGTTTTCTAACAATTATTTTCATATCCAGGACCGAAAAACAACTCAAGTTCTTGCTAGAGGCATTTGTGAAAATGGCTTCTACGTTCTCACCCAAAGTCACAAGTCGCTTGTTGCCGCTCTTTCCGCTTCACATCTTCGTGCTTCCTTCAATAAATGGCATAGTCGTCTAGGACATGTGTCTTTTGATACTATTTCAATGTTAAATAAACGTGGTCATGTTTTTGTTACATCAATATTACCAAAACCAGGTTTATGTACCTCTTGTGAATTATCAAAAGCCAAGCATTTACCCTTTAATGAAAATCAAAAACGTGCTCAACATGTCTTAGATCTTGTTCATTGTGACCTTTGGGGACCCTCACCAGTTATGTCAACGGATGGCTACCTATATTATGCCATCTTTGTTGATGACCATTCTCGATTTACTTGGTTCTACCCTCTCAAAGCCAAATCGGATTTTTATAACATCCTAATCACCTTTTTAAATTTTGTACAAAATCAGTTTTCGTGCAAAGTTAAGGTCTTTCAAAGCGATGGGGGAACCGAATTTACTAACCATCGAGTCCAACAATGCTTTCAATAAAATGGCATACATCATCGCTTGTCTTGCCCTCACACACCGGAACAAAATGGTAGAGCCGAACGCAAACATCGGCACTTAACCGAAACCGGCTTAGCAATGATGTTCAATGCCAATGCACCACCACAACTTTGGGTTGATGCTTTCACTTCCGCAACCTATATGATCAACCGTCTACCCACACCTCTCCTTCAAAACAAATCACCTTTTGAAATTTTGTTTCACCAACCACCTTCATACTCGAATCTCCGAGTTTTCGGATGTCGAGTTTTTCCATATCTTCGGATTACACCAAAAACAAACTCCTTCCTCGTAGTGCACCGTGTATTTTTCTTGGATATAGCCCTAAATACAAAGGGTTTAGATGTCTCGATCCAACAACCGGGCGCATCTACACCACTCGCCATGCCAAATTCGATGAAGAAACTCTTCCCTTCAAAGAGTCCTCTTCATCAGTTGATACCACTTCTCTCCAAATCACCAATTATGATGACAACCTTCCTTTCCCATCCACCACAACCTCATCTACCTTACCCAAAAATCCCCCACACCCTCCAAACAATTCTTGCACTACCTGCCCTCAACATCCTGCTTCGGCCCATCCCGAACCTTCCTCATCGGCCCAATCCACTACTGAAACAAACCAAAGCCCACCCTCCTCATCAGCCCAATCCACCACCGAAACCAACCAAAGCCCATTCTCATCGGCCCACTCCACTCCTTTGCCTACACCTACAAGCCCACCATCCACCCCCATTTCTCAACCGGCCCATACCCATCCCGAACCAAATCACTCATCTAGCCCAAACCCAATCTCAAACCATTCCAACTCCACAAATCCTAACCATCCTGATCCCTCATTTAACCAATCATCTCCTCTCACAGTCAACTCCACTACCAACACAAATCCCATTCCCCAAGTCAACCCTCCTGAAAATCCATCCACTCATCCCATGCAAACCAGATCAAAGTCTGGAATTTTTAAATGCAAACACTTTGCCAATCTCTCTCATCTTTCTACAAACAAACTTCACCAATCTCTTCATTCATCAAATCTTCCCAAAGGCATAAAAGCAGCCCATAAAGATTCCAAATGGACTCATGCTATGCATGATGAATTGAAAGCCTTGCACGATAACAAAACCTGGAACCTTGTTCCTCGGCCTTCCAACACCAATATTATTGGTTCCAAATGGATTTATCGTGTCAAATACAAATCGGATGGTTCCATTGACCGATACAAGGCCCGTCTTGTGGCGCAAGGATTCACTCAAGTTCCGGGTATTGATTTTTCACACACATTCAGCCCGGTAGTCAAAGCTTCGACAATTCGAGTGGTCCTCAGTCTCGCAACCATCCAACATTGGAATCTAAGGCAACTCGATGTCAATAATGCCTTTTTAAATGGACATCTACATGAAACTGTATTCATGGAGCAACCTCCCGGCTTTGAAAGTCCGACCCATCCAAATCATGTGTGCAAACTTAACCGTGCTCTTTACGGCTTAAAACAAGCACCACGTGCTTGGTTTCAACGGTTAAGTGCCTTTCTTACAACCTTGGGTTTCCAATGCAGTAGAGCCGATCCATCCTTGTTCGTGTATTGCCACAAAGGCATTCTTGTCTATCTCCTTGTTTACGTAGATGATATTATTGTCACAGGCAACAATGAAACCTTCATCAACAATTTTGCAAACAAATCTTCACAAGGAGTTCAAGATCAAAGACCTTGGTTCATTAAATTTTTTCCTTGGTCTAGAGGTAACACACAACAAAAATGGCCTTCTGTTAACTCAAGCCAAGTATGCCTATGACATACTCACCAAAGTCGGCCTTCTAGACTCTAAACCCGTATCTACTCCGCTCACCTCCAAAGATGTTTTCAACTCCACCGGTCAACCCTTTCACGATCCCACCTTCTATCGTTCTTTAGTCGGTGCTCTTCAATACCTCACCATAACCCGACCGGATCTCTCATATGACGTGAACCAAGCAAGTCAATACCTCCAAAATCCCACAACCACTCACTTCCAACTCGTAAAAAGGATTCTTCGATACGTCAAAGGCACATTATCTTTTGGTCTAACTTTTGATCGTCGAACTAATCCTGTTTTACTAGGTTTTTCAGATGCAGATTGGGCGCGATGCATTGATACTCGAAGATCCACCTACGGTTACTGCATTTATTTAGGAGGAAATCTAGTCTCTTGGAGTGCTAAGAAGCAACCCACGGTTTCTAGATCAAGTTTGTGAGTCGGAATATCGAGCTATGGCAAATACGGCATCTGAGATCATATGGATTACACATCTTCTACGGGAACTTCATGCTTTGCCTCCGGGACCGCCAACTCTCTTATGTGACAACAAGAGTGCATTGTTCATCAGTCAAAATCCCATCTCCCACAAACGAGCAAAACACATCGACATTGATTACCACTTTGTTCGTGAATTGGTTTGCAGCGGGTCGTCTTCACACCAAATTTATCTCCACAGATCAACAAGTTGCGGATATTTTCACCAAGAGTCTACCGAAGCCCCTTTTTGAAAAATTTCGCACAATGCTTCGCCTTGGTCCTTCTCCCGCTCGCATTGACGGGGGTGACAGAGTCAACATAATCCCAATGATTGCTCCATCATTATAGCCTAGTCAATTGTATATTTAATTGTATTTATCATGAGAGATATTCTCTCCTTAATTCTTGTCATCTATTGTTGTATATATTCTCTTGTGTAAATGAGAACAAATCACTTGACTTTCACTTTGTCTCAGGTGGGTAAGGCTACAAGAGTCCACCAGGTGATTTATTTAAATTGTTATAAAAAAATAACTTTCTCTTTTTTTTTTTTTTTTTTTTTTTGAATTTTTAGCACGTGGGGATTGTACGGTACAGATTTACACTCGCATTCTATCAGTATTACTGCAAAATAGAAAACCGCGGCGAAGCGCGGGTGCTCTAGACTATTTTCTAACAAACCATGAATGATCATGATCATGTTAATGTAGTCGATCCATGATAACCTAAATAAAATGCCAAGGACAAGAACATTGTATATACACTAAGCAAAAGACACTTCAATATTGGGCTCCCATAAGTCCCATTGTTCCATCACTCCATGTGTATGGGTCATAGTCCAATTGTCAACCTGTACGCATCAACATTTTTTTTACTTCTTTTTATATATTTTATTCTTTCAATTACTTAACTGATTTAAATATGTGTTGATGTCTTTTTAAGCGAATAACGACTTCATTTTTTAGTTTATATCTTCGGTTGCGATACTAAGTATTAGCACTGTACACATAACGTAACAAACCAAAACAATACTAATTGAATTCCATGCACTATGTGCGGGGAATTTCGAATTTCATTAGTTATCATTAAAAATGTTTGTATGTATATCTACTATAATCTAATACGTATATTATCTTTCAAAAGGTTTAAAAACACTTTATGTAGAAAAAGAATATTTTTTAAAATAATTTTTTTTAACTATGAAAAAAAATGTAAAGATAAAACTACATTCTAAAAAAATACAAAAACAAAGTTAATGTACTTTATCTTGTATGAAACATAAATATGTTGACCTTACACAACATATGTTTTAAAATTAAATTGATTTAATATAATTCAAAATTAACTTGATTATTCAAAATTAACTTGATTTAAAGTTGCAACTAAAAGTTAGTTTAAACTACATTACATAAACAATAAGACGATTAACAATAACCAAAGACTTTAAATGTACATCAATAAATTTCACAAATAAAAAACCAACATACGATACACTAGAACTACATGAATCGGGTTTTCGACGTAAACTAGGTCGGGTTGAAACTGAGTCGGGTTTTTTGTACACCTATACACAATATCGGGCTATTTGGGCCCACAATGAAGGAGCGGGCTATCAAGCTTTTCGGGCTTTAGACCTTGAACGGGCCTAAGTGGTCTCAATCAGGAGTCCGCTTTCCCGAAAGAAACAATGGACCCAATTGAGTTTTCAGGCTGACCCAAGTCCAGGACCGTGGTAGGCCCGGCCCGTGCGGCTTGTGAACCTCCACTTAGAGGGTGTTTGGGATTGAGTTTCAAAACAACTTATTGACTTATTGGCTTTTTGGAAAAGCCAATAAGTCAATAAGCTGTTTGTGTAACCCAAAAGCACTTTCTGTTTTGACTTTTGGCTTTTAGCTTTTAAGGGTGGAAAAGTTGTTTTTGAAAAGTTAGAAATCCTGGCTTTTGGCTTTTCGCTTTTGACTTTTGAAAAAAAAAATTACAAATCTACCATCCATACAACCAATATTCACAATAAGTTAAGCGAAACACTTAAAAAAAATAACAATCTAATTACTTTTTGACGTTTCTCATCCCAAAGGCTAATCCAAAACACTTTTTTTTAAAACTCTTTTTCAAAAAGTCATAAGCCAATAAGCACTTTTGACCAAAAGCACTTTTGCATTTCCAAACTCAATCCCAAAGACCGAAACACCCTCTAGTAGGCAGTGTTAATGGGTGGAAAGTCAGATGAGTATAAAGGAATGGGAGATAATGACTTGCTATCACTCTTGTACTCTTGGCAAGTGTTACTTTATTGTCACACCTTTGCTTGATATTTCAGCAAGATGTAAACTCATTGGTTAATCAGAACAATTTAATTAGGCATGCAAACAACTGTTAGGTAAGATATCTTCATATTCTACACCTTATTAATGCACCACTTAGGTTCTTTAGTTGGTAAATAATTAACTAAAAAATGGTTCTGAAGTACACTTTATGGGTTATTCTTGTTTTAGTGTTTTGTCAATGCTCAGGTATGGTAAAATTTATCAAAGATTTTATGATGAAATGGTATAGCAAGTGTTGCTTGTTTAACAGTTACGTGTTGTTATTTCAGATGCTTTCGACCCGTTGGATCCATTCGGCAACATTACAATCAAATGGGATGTCATCTCTTGGACCCCAGATGGTTATGTGGTGAGCTTCTTGTAGCTTGTTATGCTTCTTAGCAAAATGGGCGAGTTACGTGAGTTTGGGTTGTGTGTATCGTGTAAATTAGCGAAGCCATTCGGAGCTACTCCAAATTGGCTGGTTAAAGGCTCAGATCAAGCTCAAGCTTAAAACTAAGTTCGTTTAATTTTTATTTAATAGAATACAATACAATATATATGCATAATAATGATATTTACAAAAACTATAATTAAAGATATATAATAATACTATATAAATAACTTAATAAAATATAACTAATATATATTAATAAAATGATTTACAAGTAATGTCTTAAATATACATTTTGTCCAACTTTCAACCCATTCGACTCATTATACACTACTTAAATGTTTGATCTTAAACCGAAAAAAAAAAACACAACTGAAATCGACCCGTTTATAACTAAACTAACAAATTAACCATCATGTAGGCAGTGGTTACAATGAACAACTTCAAATGTATAGACATATAATGTCTCCTGGATGGACCCTGGGATGGAACTGGGCTAAAAAAGAAGTGATTTGGTCAATGGTTGGAGCCCAAACTACAGAGCAAGGTGATTGTTCCAAGTTCAAAGGAGGAAACGTGCCGCATTGTTGCAAGCGCGACCGGTGGTTGTCGATTTGCTACCAGGAGTTCCATATAACCAGCAAATCGCCAATTGTTGTAAAGGTGGTGTGGTGTCTTCTTATGGTCAAGATCCCTCTGCTGCGGTTTCGGCTTTTCAAGTGAGTGTTGGCCTAGCTGGCACTTCAAATAAAACTGTAAAACTGCCCAAGAACTTCACTTTGTTGGGCCCGGGCCCAGGCTACACCTGTGGCCTGCTACAATCGTGCCATCTACGGTCTCTTGGACACCTGACCGTAGACGAAAGACTCAAGTTTTAAGTAAGTTTGTGTCTATCTTTAAAACGCGTGTTATTAGCATTTTTCTTAAGAATAAAGGTGGCGGATAAACAAGGTTTTAGTTAAATGTTGTCATATTGTGTACATGTCAAATTGGGTCGGGTCAGTGTCTCGGTTCTAGTGGTGTTGGCCCGTAAAACAAATTTTGTTCAATTTTTTCATAATATAATTATTACATTACTTACTATTACAAAAATAAAGGTTTGAAATAATAATCAATATCTGAATAAAGCTATTAAGAGGTTTTACGAGAACTTTAATTCTTTCTTGTTTGAGATAAAACACAACCAAAATTGAAATTGTCACACACACACATATATGGTTGTCAAAGGGGTATAAAATGGGTTGTGTTCACACATTGGTGGGTCGAACCGAACACGAACACGGTGGGTCGAACCAAACATGAACATGAACATGGAAATTTGACACATGTCGAAAATTGTGCCAAACAAATCAACGAAAACATGACACAAGTTTTCGCGGTTTGACACAAACACCGCGCATTTTAACCCAGACTTTTCTTTAAATTTTTTACACATATTAATAATCTAAAAATATAATTAATGCTCAAAGATATAGACGTATATAAAATATTACGTTTAATCTATAAAACGTTATGCTAATTTCTATTTTTATCCTTTTGGTATAAAATACTCAATCCATTAATGGATGCAGTGACATGGAATGTGACGTGCACTTACTCGCAATTTTTGGTATCCAAGCATCCAAGATGTTGTGTATCCTTTTCTTCCTTCTACAATGAAACCATCACTCCATGCCCAACTTGTTCATGTGGTTGCCACAACAAAGACAAATGTATCAAGTAAGAGTTGGTGTATCAAATACCAAACACGCGCTATATAACGATTTAATGTCACGATTGATAACATGATGTTTATTATCTCTTTGAAAATGTAGGAGCGATTCAAAGAGGGCAAACTCGGTTGGGATCAACACACCAAGAAAAGATAATGAACCATTGCTACAATGCACTCATCATATGTGCCCCATACGGGTGCACTGGCACGTCAAGCAAAATTACAAAGATTATTGCGTGTAAAGATGGCGGTCACTAACTTTAACTATCGACTCAATTATACACAATGGACTCTTGTGGCACAACACCCGAATCTCAACAATGTGACCCAAGTCTTTAGCTTTGATTACAAGCCTCTAGTACCCTATCAATCCATAAGTGAGTCAAACTATCATTGTTTACAAAATGTTTTAGGATTTCTAGGCGCTTTAGAGATAAGTGTTTCTAGGCATTTCTTGAAACTATTTGACACATAGGTAGTTCGCTACCACATGTAGCGAACTTATGCAAAAGTTGATAAAGAATTTTTTTGTTTGCTTCTTAGACGAGCAAACTCGTCCTATTTTCACTACTAGAAAATTGACTATTTGCTACAAAAGTTTTCCTACGGAAAAATATGCGTCACAATTTTTGACAAAGTTGCTACGCATTTGTGACGATAAAAAAACTCTAACTTTTTTAACAAATTTGCTACACGATGGAGACAAATACTTATAAAATTGCATAAGAAATAGCGTTGGAAATGTGTCGCAAATTTCCTACACCATATATTCGTAGGAAATGCGTTGAAAATTGCGTAGTAAATGTGTAGTAAATGGTTTCCGACGAGGTTTTTTTACAACATCAAGATTTCGTTGTAAATGCGTAGGTTTCGTAATTTGCTACACATTTATTACGCACTTTTCAACGCATTTCCTACGAATATATGGTGTAGGAAATTTGTGACGCATTTCCTACACCATTTTCTATGCAATTTCCTAATTATTTGTCTCTATTGTGTAGAAAATTTGTAAAAAAAAATTGAGTTTTTTTGTCGTCACAAATGCGTAGCAACTTTGTCAAAAATTGTGACGCATTTTTTTCTGTAGGAAAACTTTTGTAGCAAATAGCCAATTTTCTAGTAGTGTTTCTTAGAGTTTCTATCGAAAACAAATTTACCTACTCACATAACTTTTGGGTTCGCTTGCCATACCAGCGAACTTCAACATTACAAAGTCAGTTGTTTCATGGGTTACCTACCCATGGAAGCAAATTGACCGTTTTTTACAAACACTTTCAAAGGATGCCTTAAAAAACTATCATTCTACACCTAGAAATCCAAAAAAAAAAAAAAAATTCCCCTTTACTATTTTTTATAGTTTGCGGAAATTAAGAATTATTTTCTTGATGGACAGATGACACTGGGATGTTCTTTGGTATGAAGTTTTATAATGATTTGTTGATGGAAGCTGGACCATTTGGAAATGTGCAATCAGAAGTGCTGATGCAGAAGGACAAGAACACATTTACATTTAAGCAAGGATGGGCTTTTCCTAGGAAAGTTTACTTCAATGGGGAAGAATGCATGCTTCCTCCTCCTGAGTCATACCCTTCACTACCAAACAATGCTAAAACTGAAGCAATCACGATTTCAGCAATCGCGGCTTCTGTGATTTGGTTGATATATATCTTCATTTGGTGATAGTTTGAGAGTTATGGTTAGTTCATGCCAGATTTTGATGATGTTTGCATCTATATTGAGTGGTATGGTTTCATTTTCTTGTGTAAAACAATGAATGATTTTTAATGAAAGTGATAAATTGATACTCCTATGACATGTTTGGATTCATGGACTCGAGGTTTATTAGTTTACTAGACTATTGCCCGCGTGGACACGCGGTGCAACAACTAACAATTATTTGGAGCGGTAAAACCTATAAACAAAATATAGTACAATGTTTTATTAAAATTTAAAAGCAAGGAATACACATTTTATTCAAATATCACTAAATATTTCCTTATACACCACATTTTTTGTTTTAGTCTTGACATTCCCATCACCATCTAGTATAAGCAATTTCACCCCTTCCTCTTTTAACTCTTGACAATGCGACATAAAGTTGGTCATGTGAGAATACAGGGTCTCTATAATACAATCCAACCTTCGATAGAGACTGACTGTCCTTGGCTTTTATTGATGGTCATTGCGAAACATACGGATATTGGGAATTGACGCCTTTGGAACTTCACTGGAATCTTGTTATCAGATGGTATTTGAGGAGTATTATATAGTAAAAATAAATAATAGTGAAAAATATTTCTGATAAAATGTTAAAAGTAAGACACAGTTTGAGTCAGATCAACCAAAATTCGAATTAAATGTTATAATTAAGTCTAATTGTTACCATTATAGATATTAAAATATGAAATTATATACTTAAATATAACATTTAATATTTATTTATAAAGTTTAACTAAAATTTATCAATTCAAATTCTTGTATTCAAATTTTGAATTTTAACTTGTAACTAATTTGAAAAATTTATAACTAAAACTATTATTTGTTAAATTTTAAATATATTAGGAAATATCTAATTAGTATATCTCTATTTTAAAGGTAATAGTAGAATTGTTTGTTACAATTATTAACTTAAATTCAAAAGTTTGAAATTTTTAAAATTTTTTAAATTATTCAAAATTCAAATTAAATGATATAATTAAGTCTAATTGTTACCATTATTATCTAGAATTCAAAATTTAGAATTTTTATAATGTTAACAAAATTTAAATTTATATTATAGATATTGAAATATGAAATTATATACTTAAATAGAACATTTAATATTTGAATAATTATAAATTTTTAACTGAAATCATTCAATTTTAAATTCTAGTAAGCAAAAATTTGAATTTTAACTTGTAATTAATTGGAGAAGTTTATAGTCAAAACTATTATTTGTTAAATTTTAAATATATTAGGAAATCTCTAATTATAATATCTCTATTTTAATTGTCATAGTAGAATTAATTGTTACAATTATTAATTTAAATTCAAAGTTTGAAATTTTTTAAAATATTCAGTATAAACTTTCTCGTATAATTTGATCACTCGTTCTGGCATCCTCGTTTTTACTACTATTTCCACTTCACCACAAATGGAACTAGAAATGTAATTGTTACTGGAATTGTCACTACCACTTACAATGTAACTATCAATACATATTTGAGACTGAAGATAACTGTCAATGCAACTATTAATGTCTAGCCAAATAAGGCTTAGCGGATCGTATTACCACAGAGTCAACTTGAATAATTAGAAACTTGACCTGCTTTTAAATGCTTTTATTTTTTGGTTATACATACATTTTCACACAAGAAACTGTCCAACACTAACGATTGAAGATGTCTCTTCACAATAATTGTAATGGAGAAAATACCAATTCAATTTGATGGATTCAAAATGATGTTACTGTATGAATAGGGATTATAAATTTTACCATTTTCATCTAGTAAATAATATTTAAGTATTTGAAAAATTTGTTTGAAATGTCAAGTTGCAAATAGTTAGTTACCAAGATCTTATTAGGGGTTATTAAATGGGAAAAGAAATCAAAATTATAAATTGGAAAGCCTGTTCCTAAGGGTCCCAACGAATTCCTAATTGGAATTAAGGGGTCCTTTTTGATTGATTCTTTTATCACATTGGGAGATTTTACATCGTTGAATGGGCCTATTGGATAACAATTGGATGATGTCAAAATTATCAAAGATTGAGATTCCTTATTTCGATTCAACAATGTATGAATAGTTCCTTGATTTGTATTAAGGGATTCGTGAATCCCTTGCCTTGGAATAAGAATAAATGGAAGAAAACGGATTGACATAAGCGCGATCAGATCCATTCTCAGAGATCAATCCTGAACCCGTCAGATCGTTCCTTTTTACGGTATATGAAATCGGTGACTTCGCTAAGTCAATTCTTAGAAAATCTCTAATCAAAAACCATTTGTCCTTATTTCAACAAAGGAAGCACAGGCCTTTTCGATTTTTTTTGTCTTGGTCCCAATTCAACACTAAACAACTCCGAACTAATTGAATACTTGTGTCCCAAATTTCAAGAATTGGGGTCGTAATAAAGGATATAATTGACAACTCAAAGTTATAGATTATCACTTTCCTGCAAGAGATCCGCCGGGAAAAGTCTTCCTAAATTGATACCATCTGTTTTTTAAATGGGATACGGGTTGAACCAAAACAAAATACTTTTTTTTTCATACCTGGAAAGTTTCATTCGTTGGATATAGAGCCAATTTTTCAATTTTGTATTCTTTGGAATTTTGTTTTCCCCCTCCTGGTGGTATCAATCGGAATGCCTTATTTATCTTTCCAGGAAAATGGATATCTCCAGAAAAGATTATAAGTTTCATTTTTTCTGCTTTTTTTCTTCACTCGGACCAATCCGCCTACCCGACTTCTTCTATTTAAAGTGATTTGTGTATCTACCCCAATAATACTATTGTGTCATACCATTATGGAAGAAGATTCGGCCAAAATGTGGACTTCCACGGGAATAAAAAAAGGATTTACTTCCTTTTGATATTTTGGCCAAAATACCTTGACTCCTCGATACTCAATCAAATCCTCTTCGGTGACGATTGAATTCAGTTCTCTAGTCTCATATTTAGTAAGTCCGAGCTCTTTCTTATATATCAAGGATCATCGAAATAAGCAAGAATACTATTTCTACAGAGAATACCATTTCTGGGGATTTCAATTGAGATACCTAAAAAAGGTATCAGTTGGTTCTCGCCTTCTTGAATCGAGTTGAGTGGGATGATGACTCTATTTCTTCGCCTCTTTGCCAATAAATCAGAATTCCCGTCGAGAATGCCCGGATATCTGAGATTAAACGACCAGTACATGTCATTCGATTAAGTTCTAAATAATCAGGAATCCTATCTCCTTTTTGATTTTACCAGAAAAATACGAACTAAAAAAATTTGGTCTCACTTGATTATTAGTTACTGAGGGGTTAGAAATAGATCTTCGCTTAACAAAAAGAGAATAAGCGTTCATTTGATCTTGATCCTTGTGGAATCGAACAGGGGCCTAGACTAGATCTCCAGGGCTCCCCTAATAATATCCATAAATGACTTGGTTTTGGTAAGAGATGAATATTGCCATATGTAAATTCAGGTGCATGGTACACATCGGTATTCCAGTGCATTTCGCCCTCTAAGTCAGAATAAATTTGTTTTCAAACCTTCTCTTTCAAACTCAAAGTGGATGTGTTGTGCGAATCTCAGCAATGACTTGTTCTGATTCTACATATTGATCGTTTTGAACAAAAGAAAACTTTTGGGTGGAATACACACATTGTGTATAATATCTTCACTCTCAATAGTTACATACAGTCTCTAGAACATAGAAAAGCATGATGTCCATGACGTGTACGTGTCGGATGACCCAAATCCTCATTGAATTTAATTTTTCCATTAGAAGGGGTTCGCACATGTTCTGCAATACCCCCTGTGAATACTCCGCCAGTATGAAAAGTTCTTAATGTTAATTGAGTGCCGGTTCTCCAATAGATTGACCTGCAATAATACCTACAGCTTCTCCCAATTCGACCAGGTCGTCATGAGCTGGACTCCGGCCATAACATAATTGACAAATCAAGATGTACTCCTACAAGTAAAGGGTGTTCGAATATAGATTGGTTGTGCTCTAAAAGTTGTGAATCTATTTACAAAGCCCAACCCCAATATCTTGATTTCTAGTAGCAATGCATCGCGAACCTATATATATATCACCTGCTAATACACGGCCAATTAATGTTTGGATAAAAAATCCTGCCCGCCATCATTCCATTTCGAGACTTACAGAAATACCTCTAACGGTGCCACAATCTATTCAACATACAACAATGTGTTGCACTACTTCAACTAGTCTTCGCGTGAGATATCCTGCATCTGATGCTCGGATAACGGCATCCACAACTCCTTTACGGGCTCCGTAGCAAGAAATAATATATTTTGTTAAAGAGAGTCCTTCACGTAAATTGCTTTGAATGGGTAAATCAATCATTTGTCCTTGGGGATCCGACATTATTCCTCTCATACTACTAATTGATGTATCTAAGCTGCATTTCTCTAGCTCCCGAAAAAGACATTATACGGACTGGATTAAAAGGATCGGTCATCCGAAAATTAGGAGTGAACTTACAAGTGTTATTGCTAAAACGGTTAGAATAGTTTGTTATCTAACTTGCATTTTTTAAAAATGTTTTCAAATATGGTGTCAACGAGCCGAGCCAAGCCCGGGCTGAACTCATTTTGAACTCTATTTCTAAAGCACTGACTTTGTTCACTAATTATTTATTAAACTAATTTATACATTTGTATTTATTTGTTTTTATATATTTAATTAATTACAACCTTTATATATCTCTTTTCTAATAAACATTACGTGTCATTCTTTCCTCTAATGTGTTTATTAATAATATATTAATACCTAATATTATTAAATTATTAATATACAATCTGTATATTTATATTTATCTTTATCTTAATCTTTATCTTTACTATATAAAACATAACTAGCTGATTACCCGGGAAGGTCCCGGGGTTGAAAAAATTAATATGACTTAATAAAAAATGATAAAAGAAAAAAACTCAAATCACGAAAAGAGTAAATAACTTAAACATAATCAATCTTAGTTAAAAAAAATTTAACTACATGATAACCTATTGCAAATGGCTCAAGTTAACTAACCACAAATTCTCTCAATCATTGATGTCCATATATTCTCTAACTTAAAACCTAATCAGTAATCATCTAAACAATCACTTATGTAAGCTGCAACTATTCAAAAACTCATCAATCTCTAATGACTCCTATAATTCTTAATCTAATCAACTAAACAATCACTTAAGTTGGAAGTTGTAACCATTAAAAAACTTATCACATCTATGTACCAAGTCTCACAATACTAATATTGATACCTAACCTAAAAGAATGTATAACTCTAAATTTAACACCTATCATAAATGCTAAAAAATGCATAACTCTATATCACTATTCAATACATAATCTAAAACAATGTATAACTCTAATATTAATACATGTCATAAAGGCTAAAAAAATACATAATTCTAATACCTAACCTAAAACAATCTATAACTCCAATGCTAACACCATAATCCTAATATTGTTTTACTTAACAGAAGCCATAACAGAATGGAGAGAAGTTATGGGACTTACCACCATAATCAGGTCCTAATCGAATTATAAACGGAATCCAGATCCCATAACTACTGTAAACCGCCACTGTATAAAGAATATAGCAGTATGCTCTGCAACTTGAGAACTCGGAGAATAGCAGCAGGGACTTGCCGCCTGCGATGCCATCTGTACAACACATTCGACATTGGGATTCCAATAATATTTCTATAGAAGCATGTATAATAACACTATTAAACAATCAACACTAACATATCCAACCCCATAAATAAAATATCTCATATATCTTTAAAAAAACACACAAACAACCACATACATCTAAAATCATATCCAGCCAAACACAACCTAGTAACAAAGAAAGAATTAAAGACTAAGCAAGATAAAATTTGAAATATACCCTACTCAGCAAAACAAAAACAAAAACAAAAACAAAACAAAACCCAAGTCAGTAAATTAAACTATAAATGATTCGACTTGCCTTGGTTCCGAAGGGTCCTTCAGGAAAATTGATATAAAAAATATCCCGACCCTAATTATCACACAAAAAGAAACAGATACCAGTCAATATCAATGTCAACATATTAAAAACATCTAAAGTCTAAACCAATTAAAAGAGACCTGAAGCTCAGCTTTAAGTTCCGCACGCTCGTGACCAGTGGCAATAGGCATCACATCTTCCACTTTCATAGCAACATCCTACAGTTCATAAGACCATGTGTAGTGGTTCAAGCCCTTTAGGGCGTTTTTTGCCATGTGTCAGCCACGTCATCATTTAAAAAAATGTAAAAAAGAGTGATGTAATGGTTCAAGCCCCTATCATGCCTCATTGATTATTATCTAATTATTATTTTTTTCTATTTTATTCATAGTCTTACGATTTTTTAATAAAAATCAAACATAAATATTTACTATTTGAAAAATATGTAAATATATGTGCTTATTCAAAAGAAAGCTTAAAAAAAAGCTAAAAAACGAATGCATGTCAGTTTTCCCTAAATAAATGAAAAATATATGTTTCTTGTATAAACTTTGGGCCATATTATTTTTATGCATAGTTGGCAATTGCATATGCTGTATACAAGAATAATATTAATGATGGTCTAAATGTGAAAAGTAGAAATATGGAGAGGATAATAAGTGCTGTAACTAATATTATAAAAGGGATGTAAATGAAAATTCTTTACAACCCTATTTCTTTCCTTTCCTTCAACAGCCGTCTTCTCCACCAGATTTTTTTTCATCTCCACCATAGTTGCAGGTTTCTTATTCTCCATCCCATCACTTTATAATAATAATAATAATAATAATAATAATAATAATATAATAATAATACCTCATACCTCAGAGCATAATCGAGGTCCATACAGTCCCTCCTTAGCCAAATCCACCACATTTAAGGTGTTTTAATCGAATTACTCAAAGCATCTCATTCGAACTAACCAAATAGTTAAAATCAAAACCATCGATAATAGAAAAATATAGTTATCAAAACATCCAAACCAAAACATATTCAAGAAACCTAATATGCCATCTGTGTGAATTAATATTGTATGATTGGGCATAATTCCACCTCTATAAACAAAAGAAAAGCTAGATTAATGAAAGGATGAATGAATAACCTGATAAATTAGGTGACGTGAGTGAAGGATGAGGAGAAAGGGATTGTGAATAAAAGATTATTAGGGTTTGAGGGTGATAAAGAGGATTATATGTGATGATTGGTAGGTTTAATGTGATTTAATAAAAAAAACGAAAAATAAAAAAAAACTTAAAATTTTCACCTCATTATGCCACGTGGCACATTCAGGTGGGGTTGAGGCCACCATTGAACGCCACGTCAGCAAAGGGCTTTGTTTTATATATTTATATAGATATTAGATTTTTTAAGGACTAATGTCATTTTTCTTGTATCTTATCACTTTGATTTCTTTATCTCTCTCATATTAATTAAACTAGGTATTTTAACGATCGTGCGCTGCTGCGATATATCTTGTGGCGCGTTGTGCCACAACCGTGCTAACAGCGGTGTATGATGGAGGCGTAAAACGGTGTTACGTAGCAACGAAACAACGACCAAAACCAGGAAAATCGGTAAGAAAGAACACAACAGATGAAC
>JAUTDX010002457.1:0-92809 GCA_030844895.1 Ambrosia x helenae | reverse complement strand
CTATATATATATGGTAGGGATCCTAAGAGAACTAACTCCTATTTGAAAACTGAGAGAACCATTCTGGATCACACATTTTTCTAAGGCAAAAAAAAAACTTTTTTTTTTGCTAAATCGTAGTTTTATATGCAAGAATAATTTTTTTCATTTTTTTGTATTTTTTTTTCATTTATACATATGTGTATAGTGTCAAACATATATGTATGATACTTATTTTTTAAACTCTAACACGTATAGACACGTATGTACATTAAAATAAGATGCTCTTACCCACAATCTTTTTTCTATACATGAATGTGAAATCATTTCGAAATATTTACACATATATGTAGAACACTAGTTTTTGTAGTTTTAAAACACATATATACACATTTGTATAAATTTAAAATAAGTAATAAAAAATAAAAAAATCATTCTTGTAAAAAACCTATAATTAAGCCAAAAAAAGATTTTTTTTTTTTTTTTACTTAGGAAAATGTATGGTCCAGAATGGTTCTCTCAGTCTTTTTGTTTGCATTTATACATACGTGTATATTACAGTTTTTTTACTATACATATGTGTACAATGTAAAACATATATGTATGATACTGTTTTTCTAATTTAAATACATATGTACATTAGAAAAAATGTATTCTTAACCAAAAATTTTCTTTATATACATGTATGTGCAATCAAATAACTTATTCACTATATAATAATCTTATTCCATGTTTTACAACATGTGAACAACTCTAGAATGCTTCCAACTTCGATCATCAGCTTCTAGAATATATAAATATACAAGTATACAATATACACAATATGTGCAACCCTGGTTGACGTGCTACAGCATGACTGTGTCTTCGAAAAATGTCAAAACAATAAATCGGGCTCATAGAATTCAAACCTAATCATCATATATATATAAAAACAAAAATCAAGACCATAATACTAAAATGAATTCCAATCATTGTGTTTGTTGGCCTTGCAAGTGAATTCCGATTGCCTGTGTAACCATCGAGTCCTCAGGAAGGAGTATTGACATTTATGATTATTCAAAAAACTCTCCCTCTATGGGAGACGAACAGCCAGGAGAAGAACAGTGGAGCATCCACGTCGCCGGAGAAGAAATTTACCACCAAAACACTCATCTTTTCAGTTCGATAACGAAAACACTACCACCTTTTTCGTCTCTAACCTGCCTGGTGGTGTTCACGTGAGGATTTGTGGAAGTATTTCAAGCAACATGGGAATATGGTAAATGCTTATCTACCTAGTAGAAGAGACAAGTTTGGAATATTCTTTGCTTTCGTCAGGTTTGAAGAGGTCAGGGATGGCTCCGAGATGGCGTCTCGTTGGGAAAGATTGTCTTAGGAAAACAGAAGATTGGGGTTAACGTCGCAAAGTTCGGGAAAGAGGACCGTGTCAATAGGTCCAAGGAGCAGGCAGCTTTCAATCCCCCACCCAGCAACCTTGCTAGACAAGTGTGACTACACAACGGCCATGGAAGACAAGGGGTAATGCATCTTTTAAGGAAGCTATTACTGGGGTTGTAGACCATTCTAAGTTGGAGTTGTCTATCCGTCTACCACTAAATCCGCCTCCTGCCACCAACCCATGGAAGAAGACTTCGCTGATTGGTGTTGTCAGCGACTTGAACAAACTAGCATGTCTGGAAGAACTACTTTCGCTGGAAGTGACGGATGAATTCGAACTTAAATATGTGGGAGGACTAAGGCTGATTTTAACCTTCCAAGGTTCCTTCATGGATCAAGCCTTCCTAAGGAGCGACAGGAGGTTTGGTCAAAATGGTTCACCTCTTTAGAAGTATGGGTGGGACAAAACTTGGAGTACTCTAGGATTGCCTGGATCAGCATTAAGGGTGTTCCAATCAATTTATGGGACAAAGGTGTTCAACGCAATCGGGAGAAACTTTGGTGAAGTAGTTCATGCTTCTATAACGTCCAGCAAAGATGGTAATGTGTCTGCCGAAAAGGTAGCCATTTTGGTGCATGATGGGAGTAAATCGAGCAGTGCCTGGATGTCCACTGCCTTGGGGTTAATTTCAAGGCATGGATCACCGAGGTCGATGAGGACTGGTACCCGGACTTCATGAAGGAACGGGGAACTCCCGCCGGTAAGTCTGATCGGAACCCTATCAACACGACTGTTTGAAGATGATATGGGAAGTACCCCAATGGACGAAGATACACGTAACAAAGTAGATGAAGAAGTCAAAGAAGGTGAAATCACAGGTGAGGACCAGGAAGTAAGAACTGATCCTATTCCGGTGTCGACAACGCGGAGGAGGAGGTGGCCACCGTGACCCGAAAAGTCCTTGTGGAACCGAACAGCCAATGGATGGAAATATGCATGGGGGACTCGAAAGGGCTTGCATGGGAACTAGCTCCAAGAACATTGATAGGTGTGTTATTTTCAACTCAAAAAGTGACAGACAAAAAGGTGGCTCTGGTGGGTCCAAGGAGTCAAGTCCTTTGGATCTTTTACCTAGAAAAGGCCCAGGAGAGAAACAATATGTTATGATGGCTGGATCATGGGCTTAGTGATACAGAGTGGGCTGCTAATAATGAACTAGATCTGAATTCCCCTCCCTTTGTTATGAAAGCTGCCCTTATCAACCACCATTTCTTCGAATAATAACCCTTCTTATCATATCTCACATTCTATGCCCAACCTTAAAGTCCACAGGAGTCGAAAGTCATCACTGGCTAATCGCCTCCATCAACCCCTTTACCTTCTTCCTTCGTTGATGGTCCTGATACAACCAACGAGGCCGGAGGCAATAATTTTTCGAAGGCGGTGTCTACTGAGCAATTAACACGGTTAAATTTCGGTTAAATTTGGAGAAGCTGTTGGGATAAACCTCAATGGCTTCGAAGAGTTTGTGGAAGCGTCTATTAGGGAGGAAGGTGAAACAGAAGTGGTAAAATGATTATTCTCTCCTATAATGTAAGAGGGATTGGAGAGGATCCCAAAATACTCTCAACCAAGGAACTAATCAGGGGGCAGAGGGCAAATTTTGTGGCAATTCAGAAACAATGAAAGCGGATGGGGCGAAAATACAGGTCAATAAACTATGGGGCAGAAGACCAGTAGCATATGATTGGGTAAATGCGGAAGGAACATCAGGAGGCCTAATTTCACTATGGGATCTGGGCTTTTTCAAGTGTTTAGATTCGTCTAAGCATCGGAACTTTTTGGTTGTATCAGGTATGGTCTCCCGGTAAGTGGTCTGGTCCACTTTGCTAATGTGTATGCACCACAGGGTATTGGTGCTAAAAAGGAGATTTGGGATGCTTTGTCTAATCTTTTGGAAACCAAGCCGGGTTGTGGGTTATAATGGGGGATTTTAACTCGGTTTCGCTCCCAAGAAGAAAGAAGGAATTCCAATTTTAACCCGGCTTGTGCGGAGGCTTTTAATTTGTTCATTGAAGATAATGGCCTCTTAGAATACCCTATGGGCGGTAGGAAATTCACGAGAATTTCGGATGATGGGTCCAAGTTGAGCAAGTTAGACCGGTTCCTTGTCAACCAATGCTTTTGGGATAAATGCCCAGAAGCGAGTGTCTTGGCGTTACCGCGCAGGATTCGGATCATAGCCCCATCTGCCTCAACACGGAGTCTTTGAACTTTGGCTCCTCTCCTTTCCGATTCTTTAATTCTTGGTTGTCTAATCCAGGATTTGAGGATGTTGTTAAAGAAGCTATAGAGGGGCAAAAAGTTACTAGGAGATGTGATGAAATACTAGCTGGAAAATTAAAAGCAATCTAAAATGGGATAACTTGTTTTGAACGGCTTTTATTATTGCTTTCGGGTTGTGACTGTACCCGGACTTCTTGCTAGTTCCTTGCCAGCTTTATAATTAATAAAGTTTGTTTTGCCGTTAAAAAAAATCAAGAATGCAATCAAAAGTTGGGTAGTGGTTGAAAGGGAGAAAAGGAAACAAAAACTAAGAGACGTAGAACTAAAGATGGACCAGCTAGACGATTTGGCAGAAAATCTAACGTTGACGGAAGAAGAAAAAGTATGTTTGGTGAATTACAAAAAGGAAAGGGAGATATTATTAGCGGAAGAAGCTTCTGATCTTAAACAGCGTTCAAGGGTGAAATGGGCGATCGAAGGCGACGAAAACTCAAGTTTTTTTCCATGGAATCGTTAACTACAACAATTGTAGTAAACGTATTAATGGTTTTTTGATTAACGAAGATTGGTGTTGTGATCCTAACAGGATGAAGATGGAGGCCTGTAAGTTTTTCGCCAGCAAATTTCACGAGCCGATGCAAACCAGACCCATCTTTTCCTGCCCAGGCATTAGAAGACTTTCGGACACGGACGCGGCTGACCTAGTTGATCGTTTTTCGGAACAGGAAATTAAAACGGCAATTTGGGAGTGTGGAGAAGACAAGGCGCCAGGCCCCGACGGATTCAATTTCGCATTCTTTAAGCATTTTTGGAGTTTGTTGAAAACCGATGTTTGTATGGTGATGGAAGAGTTCTTTGAATCTGGTCATATCAGCCGTGGATGTTCATCGTCATTCATTGTCCTCATACCCAAGAACCCGAATCCTAGTTCACTTAATGAATACACACCTATTAGTTTACTGGGGAGTATTGCAAAGATCATTTCTAAGGTTCTCGCTAACCGGGTGAAGAAAGTGGTAATAAAGTGATTTCGGAGAACCAATTCGTCTTCATTGCATGCCGAAGTATTCTTGACGGCCCCCTTATACTTAATGAAATTATTACTTGGGCTAAAAAGCATAAAAAAGAAAGTTTCCTGTTGAAAGTTGATTTGGAGAAGGCCTATGATTGCATCAATTGGTCATTCATTGATGAGGTGCTTCGCCAAATGGGGTTCCCCGATAGGTGGAGAATGTGGGTGTCGGGGATATTGAAATCTTCTCGAGCTTCGGTGCTCCTCAATGGGTCACCAACTTGGGAGTTTTCAATGTTTCCGTGGGGTTCGTCAAGGAGATCCGCTCTCTCCTTTCATTTTCATCTTGGTTTTGGAAGCTATGTCGTGTTTTCTCTCCAAAGCTGAATCTCTGGGTCTGATTAAAGGTATCAAGCTGCCTAACCAAGGCCCGGTGATTAGTCACCTCATGTTTGCGGACGATATGCATTGTTGGGTGAGTGGAATGAGCAGAATTTGAGGCAGGTTGCAAGATTGTTAAGATGTTTCCACGCCATTTCTCGTCTGCAGTAAACCACCTTAAGACCAAGCTATTTGGAATTGGGGTGGACAATGGGTTGGTGGAGGCCGCGGTGAGTAGTATCAATGTCAAAAATGGCTCTTTTCCGTGCAAATATCTTGGGGTTGTGATTGGAGCTAATATGAACCAGATTAGGCACTAGAATGAAGTAATCGAAACCTTCAAGTCAAGGCTGACTAGATGAAAGGCCAAACATTTGTCCATGGGGGTAGGGTTGTCCTCCTAAAAGCGGTACTCGGTAGCCTACCGCTGTATCATTTCTCACTATTTAAGGCACCTCAGGGTGTTTTGGAGCAGCTGGAAAAGCTCCGTAAACGGTTTTTCTGGGGCGGTAACGAAGACAAAAGGGGGACGGCCTGGATTAACTGGGAAAGGGTGATCGGACTGAAGGAAAAAGGGGGTGTAGGGCTGGGTTCGCTGAAACATATGAACTTAAGCCCCTTACTTAAGTGGTGGAGATTTAAAACGGAGCCGAACAAGCTTTGGAGAAAAACTATTGAAGCAATTCATCATTGTGCCAGATCATGGGCATACTTACCGGTCAAGGCGACTTATTCGGGCGTATGGAGTGCGATAGTTAAAGTTGGCAAAGAGCTGGATGATGTTAATATTCTCCCTGCAGGTTTGATTAAAGGCAATATTGGGAATGGAGAATCGACTCGTTTCTGGCTGGATGCATGGGCCGGAGATAAGCCGCTGATGTATTTGTTCCCAAATATTTTTGTGTTGGAAACGAAAAAAACAATGCCTGGTTGCGGAGTGTATGGTATGGTAGATGGCCGCTTGGAGGTGTCCTGGGACTGGAAGAGACAACCACTGCTGCAGGTTGAAGCTTCGGAGCTGCAGAGCTGTTTGGCGTCCTTGCAGTCCTTCTCTCGCTCTCAGAATCAAGGGACAGATGGTGTTGGTGCTTAGATCCTGATAACGGTTTTTGGTGGCCTCCATTCGAAAGAAGTTACGTTCTACAGGGGTTCCCTTTTATCCGTTTGAATGGAACAACTGGGTGTCGAAGAATGTTAACTTGCTCGCGTGGTGGCGTGCGGAACATGAAAGGATCCCAAAAAGACCGGTTTGGTTCGAAGAAACATTATCCCAGGGCCGGCTACATGTGACCTTTGCGGTGATTGCCCCGGAATCAGCGGAACACTTGTTCACCTCCTATTTTGTCGTGGCGAATATTTGGTACAAAATCAGCGAATGGTGTAGAATTCAGCCTATCTTTGTGTTTTCGGTCAGAGATCTTTTGGAGTTACACAAGAACAACGGACTGGGTCGGGTGAAGAAAAAAGCGCTACACTTAGTGATTCTCACTACGTGTTGGTTGATTTGGAAGGGGAGAAACGATAAAATTTTCAATGGAAGCAGGGTGAACCTTGATCGACTACTGGGGGATATCAAAACTTTATCCTTTGTATGGGCTAAAGCAAGAGCAAAGAATCAGGTTTGGGATTGGGACAAGTGGAGGGTCTTTGATTTGTAATTGTTGTAATGTGTATGGGTAGTCTTGGGTGTTGTCTATAGTGTTCTATTGAGCCCCTTGCTTATAGATGCTTTGTACATATTTGGGTGATTAAGAAATGAAATTTGCCATTAAAAAAACCCTCGAGTCCTCGACCTGATGATGTTTAACTTTTCAAGTTCTCGCTCTTAACACCCTAGGCCCACAACCTCACACAATTCTTTTATCTACCAATTAAATTTGGGTTGAGCTTATTTTGTTGGGTCTAAAAGCTTAAATTATTTAGGCCTTATAAAATGGGTTAGTTGTTTAAAAAAAAACAAAACCAAACATTAATCACAATGGCTCACACAATGTATAGTTTTTTTTTCTTTAATGTAATAAGGAATTTGGTAATATCCAGATTATGATAATAATACTTCCACGTGGAAGATTAACAGCTCAAGAAAGTGATCCGAATTTTGAATTGAATTAAGAAGGCAGGTGATAACTAATCAATCGTCCAACTGCTCCATCATGCGTTATTTTCACTTTTTTTTATTGTTATTAATTTAGGTTTTATTTGAGATTTGTCAGGGAAATAGATATAAAGTACAACAAGTTTGTTTTATGTGTATATTTAGTATTTTATACAATTATATAGTACACTAGAGTAACAATATGTCGAACATTTTAAAAAATGACACCAGTAAAAAAGATATATTATGGGCCATATATTTGTTAACATGCATTGTGACAACTGACAAGGGGTTGTTGATTGACCTTTTGGTTTATAACATCTTAGAAATTTTTATTAGTGACAAAAAGTAACAAAAAAAGGAAAGAAAAAAAAACGAAGCAGCAGCCTCACAAGGTCAAGAATATTAATCCAATTGATGATGAAGCTTACCAACACATGGCTGTCACAAAAGGGCCACTTTTGATGTCGTGAAGACGACAGTATAGTTTAGGGGGAGGAGCGTCATCCGTCACAGATACCCACTACCTCAACAGCAACATACCATGCACCGTTGGTAGCAAGAGCAGTGGGGGCGGGTTTGAAACACGGGTAAATGACAACGGATACATACGTTAATTCAACGGTAATATTATCGTTAGTAATAATTTTTTTTAAACCCTTTTTTCTATAAATATATATATATATACACACACACACCGCTTAATTCAACACTTTCAACTACAAACACTTTAATTTCATCCCAAATCAAACATTTTCAACCAATATATTCATCCACTAATCAAACGCTTTCAACCACAATGGATCCAAGGGTGGGCCTTGTCAGGCACTAATAGTACTATCCAAATGTTCCTTCGGGTTTATACACAATGAATTGATGGTGACAGTAAAAATGCGAGGACCTACCCCGAGTGATTTCCAGTTACCTGAGTACCCATCTTGCTACTTATTATATTTCCACATGTTACATCGATTTAACAAAACATATTTTTCCCAAAAAAATTGTAAAACAATTTAAAATGGTGCCATGAAACTCACATCAATAGCCATGCAAGCAAACGTCAAAGAATAGCTACAAGTCATGGGTCAAACAGCTACAAGTGTTATAGACGTATAAGACATTAGGTCTATAGTGCGTGTTCATCCAGCAAATTCTACACCCAACTCGCAACACCATATTCTTATACAATTCCCCGTTTAACTAAAACGCATGCCCTATGTCCGTTGATGATGATTACCTTAACTAATTTAGTAATCGTTCACCATTAATTTCTAAGTTAGTTAGGTTCGTCGCCACGAATTCCGATCATTGCCCAATTTCCTCATGTCATGATCTTACTATTCAATGTATATTTACTAACTTGAATTAATATTATTTCCAACTAGACTCACTTTACAGTATAATTATTTTCCTATTAAATAATTATACTAGGATCTTGTCGATTGAAATTTCATTTTCAACATTTGACTCGGTTCACTTTACTGTATATTTATTTTTCCATTAAATAAATATACTATTTCATTTTCTCCCAATTAAGTTTTCATACTTAATTTCCATTTAGACACATAATCTTTAAAGATATTTTAGATTAATACTCCCACGAATAATTCTCAACACTTAGGAAAGTTTCTATATGTTTTTTCACCATAATTATTCTTATATATATTTTCTCCAGAAAATACATATTTCATGTTTAGAATAATTATTCATAATCGACGCAATAACATATATACGTATCTTGTAGGAAGTTATAAAACAAATACCTATTCCAATTTACATTTTAGTCCGATAACTCGTCATAATACAATATGTTCATGTCCGATTAGTCAACTTATACATTTTTCGCATCACAAATAATATAAGTTACACATACATATTTTTGTAGGAATAACTACTTCACATCATACATTATTTTTTTTCTACTTTCCTAAATATATATATTTTGTTACTTTTCTCAAAATCCCAATAATATTTTTTGTCGTGAAATTAATCAACTTTAATTTCTACATATTTTCATTTGGAAATTTATAAAATAACTTTTATATTTCAAGACTTAAAACACTAAGACTTGGTTATTTTCAACACTAAAAATGGCCCAACATTTTGATATAAAAATGTTATTTTTTACCCAAATTTTACCAAGTCTTTAAATTACCAATCTTTGCTATAAAAACCTTAGTTCTTATATTTCCCAACGTTTGGTGATTTGTATTTTTATATAATTCCAGTTTATAAAAATAACATTTTATACAAAAATATAATTTTTGTAAGTCTTGTAAACATTTTCCATAACAACCATTGGAAAGTACAATTTTTCATTTCAAACACCAAACTTTACAAAGTTACATTTTTAAACTTAAGTTTCCAAAATAACACTTTACACCACGTAACTTTTAAACTCATCAAATAACAAATTTAACTTTCAAAAGTTACATTTCCATCCTTAATCATTCAAAAGTGACAATTTTCTTCTAAACTAGTAACTTTATTTTATCAACTTTGTCATTAGATTATTATTATGTCCCAACATCATTAATAGTCCATAATGCTCTTATTAAGGATAATAATAGGTATATTTGTGTGTATTAATTCCAATATGTCCAACTTTGTGTTTTAAAGTTCATAAATTTGAAAATGTAAACTTTTCATCATTCATTTTCAAACATGATCTACATAACATTAGGTTTTAGATGTTCATTTTAAGATGATTTAAACCACACTTATCTTTACCAACAACACTTAGATCATTTTTTTTATACAAGCGTATGTGAACTTTTATAAACTTCAAACTAGGGGTGCTAAACGGGTCGTGTTCGCAGGTTAACGTGTTCTACCCGACCCGAGCCCGAAATTTTTACACGAACCTGAACCTAAAAAATCTATCATACATATGAACCCGAACCCGACCAGAATTTTTGTGGGTTGACCTAAACCTGACCCGTTCAACCCGATTTTTTTATGTATTTTATTTTTTCGCAAACTAAATATTAAAATTAAAATTTCACTACAAAAAAACACAAGCGTGTATAAATTATTTACGTTTTAATTATAAAATCTTATATAAATTTCTTTTTTAAATTATAAGTATAAAATAAAATACATAACCAGTTTAATATATGAAACATATTGTAAAAATATAAAATATAGTATAAATGGGTTAAACGGGTCAACTCGCCAACCCGACCAGGTGACCCGAACTAACCCAAACCCGTTTATGGCTAATTTTGTATTATGTTCGGGTCGTGTCAGAAATTCACACCCTAATAACAACCCATCATCACCCACATGACCCTAGATCATCCTTTTAAAGGGTTCGTTTTATCTAGATAAAACACACAAAATGTTTTGTTTAAAACCTTGTGTACAACTTGCTTTCAAAATATCAAAACATAAACTTTAAGAACAAGAACAAGGTGTAGGAATACTTACAAGTAGCATAAGGTTAGGGAAGATAAAGTGGTTTGCTGTGTATTCTTCCTTTGGTTAAGCTCCTAGCACGTCAACACACTTTATCTTTGTGAAAAATTGTTTGATAATGCAAGTTTTTGGTGTTACACAGTTGAAAATGGAACTCATGGTGGGGTTACGGAGCTACGGCCAAGGAGCAAGAAACAAGGGAAGTTTTTGGGTAATGGAATGCAAGAATGATCATGTGAATCTAATAAATTTAAAAGTAAAAAATCATTACAAAATCTTACAAACCATTCCTTAAATCACATCAAATCTCATTACAAACCATTCCTTAAATCATATCAAATCTCATTAGTTGTAAACAAAAGGGTTTGGGTATGGGGGAGGGGGCAGGGCCGGTCATGGTGGTGGAAAGGGTGGGGTCCACATGCTCAAAAATATTTACTAGTTACATTCTAAATGCAAAGTTAGCGTTTAGTTTAGTTTTAATCAGTTTTCATTTACGAGTTATCCACATTATAATAGCCTCCCGTAATCTTTAAGCATAGTCTAGTTTAAGTGTTGGTAAGTTATTTAGGTTTTGATTAGGTGAAGTTATGAGTTGTACGCATATTGGGTATGATACGCGAACTTTATTCGTTACTGGGAGATTTGTATTTGGAGTTTTCATTTGTGGTTTTGGAGTTCTAAAACACATTATATTTCATGAAAATAGCCTTTATTTTATATTTTGGTATCTTGGATCGTTTTCGGTTATTTACTTGTTACCGGGTAATCACCAACGTCTATTCCAAACAAGTTTATTCGCACGCGATTGCGCCATGCTTCTAATTAAACAAATGCATTCATATGCATCCAATAGGGAATTTGCTACTCTCTAAAGGCTAAATTAATCTAATTAAATTAAATTAAATTTAAATTGGCATTTAATTAAGTTAATCACACATAATTAATTTGTATGGAATTACCTTATTTTTGCCATTTGTCACATTCCCCCCCCCCCCCCCCATTTACTTGTTGCCGGGTAATCACCAACGTCTATTCCAAACAAGTTTATTCGCACGCGATTGCGCCATGCTTCTAATTAAACAAATGCATTCATATGCATCCAATAGGGAATTTGCTACTCTCTAAAGGCTAAATTAATTTAAATTTAAATTGACATTTAATTAAGTTAATCACACATAATTAATTTGTATGGAATTACCTTATTTTTGCCATTTGTCACATTCCCCCCCCCCCCCCCTCGTTAAGAGAATTTTGTCCTGGAATTGAGTTCAAGTCATCCATCACAGGAGTGTTCTTGAACAAAGTGGAATATTTATGCTTCTTTTGATCCAATCTTTCCCACATGAACTCCGGTCCACAATTGGCATTCCAACGCACTTTAACCAACTTGATCTTATTACGTCTAAGCTTTTGGACCTTCCAATCAGTCACTTCAATAGGTTCTTCAACAAAGTGCAGCTTATCGTCAATACAGCGGGGCGAGAGAGAGAGAGAGAGAGAGACCCCCCCCCCCCCCCTCGTTAAGAGAATTTTGTCCTGGAATTGAGTTCAAGTCATCCATCACAGGAGTGTTCTTGAACAAAGTGGAATATTTATGCTTCTTTTGATCCAATCTTTCCCACATGAACTCCGGTCCACAATTGGCATTCCAACGCACTTTAACCAACTTGATCTTATTACGTCTAAGCTTTTGGACCTTCCAATCAGTCACTTCAATAGGTTCTTCAACAAAGTGCAGCTTATCGTCAATACAGCGGGGCTAATAGGATCTCATCAAATAGACAATTTTTCAAGTTCAATACGTGAAATGTATCGTGTATCCCACTAAGTTGCGGCAGCGTGAGCTTATAGGCCACAAGGCCTATTCTTGCCAAAATTTCAAAAGGACCAATATACCGAGGATTCAATTTCCCACGTTTCCCAAAATGAGCAATACCTTTCCAAGGTGATACTTTCAACAAAACTTTATCACCGACTTGAAATTCCAAAGGCTTATGCCTTAAGGTTCCACTTAACCCAACTGTGCAATTACCAAATAATATATGAGAAAAACATGCTTAAAAACGTAAATATAATGTTGGTGAGTTCACAGCTTTTTATCGTGTCATTGTAAACTGTAAACTGTTTCCAAAGTATCATTTGGGAATCTTGTAAATTGTTTGAGAAAAACTTGTAGATCGTTACTCATAACATCATTTGATCATTCCATTGGAATCCTCGTAGGGTATTTCGTGGAGCATTTACGGAAATGTTGAAAATCAGTCCCCTGAAATCCTCTTGCGATATTTCTTAGAATATTTGTGAAACTTGTAAACTATTCCTTTGGAATCCCCATTAGGTATTCCCCGGCATATTCATGAAAAGTCCTAGACCATTCCCCCGGGGATGTTTGAATAAACATCATAATCATTTAGAAACATGTACGCTTATCTAATAATATCATGATAGATCAATCAATGTTTAATTACGCCACTGACAAATGTGTCCGCTTGATCCCGTGATTAAACTAAGACAACATTTGCCTCACATTGATCGGTGTCACGGTTTGATCAAAGATAAAGTTAAAATGTCCTAATTACCTCAAACTATGTAGCTAGTGGCAATAAGGGTGTCGAATCCACGAAGAGTCTGTGGTTAGTGTTTTGAAACTTAGTTGATTATAAAAAGTAAAATAGTTGTGAAGCTTGCTAATTTTTGCTTTTAATTTTTTATTGGAAAAGGTTGTTGAAAAACCCAACGATTTGAGATTAACAATAATGTGTCACCCGGAAAATTGAATAAAATGATTATTTGAGAAAACAATAATTGATTATGAGGATCACAACCAATTAAACTTGAAGGACGTAGAGTTCTATCATACTTAGATTTATAATCACGATTGTATGATGGTACTAACGAGTTAGGTATTTAAAGGCTTAGGCGTCAAATCATACAAATCTTCCTGGGTGAATTATATAAAGTTAGTCTCAAAGCTTGAATGAGTGATGAAATAATGAAAGGAGAAGCCATTAGAACTTGATACTTGTTTTTTGGATGGAGGTGTGGTGTTCTTGGATGAATGATGATGAAGAATGGTGTGTTGTTAATGATGATGATTATGGATGATTAGAAATGATATGAATCGTTAATGGAATGATAGATGTTGTTGTAGATCCCCCAAAACTCGTATTTTTAACCCCCCATCACGAGTCCTTGGGCAAAAGCGTCTAGGACGCCCAACTGATGTACCCTGCCCGCCCAAACAGGCGTCTACGACGCCCAACTAATGGACCCTGCCCGCCCACGATCTTCTGGAGATGCCCAACTAGACCTTGGTCAGCGTTCTGGACGCCCAGACGTGCATCTAGGACGCCTTCGCCTATTTTTGCTTCATTTCCTCTGTTGCTCAGTTTCTCGCTCCCGTTCTTGCTAAATCCATTCCAAAGCCTTGTTACACTTCATTAAGCGCTCGAAAATACCCCTTAAACCTATCAAAGCCAGCAAAACATAAACCATATAAAAGTAGTGCATTTGAGAACCCAAATTCACATAATTTCATGAATTTAGACACAAAAAACTAAAGACTTTCAACCACCTATCACACATATTGAAAAATTAAGACAATAACAATTAAGTGGTATTACACACACTCCCATATGGAAGTTGGCCTGGGCAACCAAGAGAGTGGATGTGTCAACCCAATAGTACTATACGATAATTCAATGGCTAAGCCAAGCTAATGGTTACAGTTCGATTTCAGTGAGGACCTTTTGATTGCGCATATAGTAAATGGAAAATAATCATCCACACATAAATATCACATGATTCATTACATTGCATAGTGTTCAAGCTTGAAAAACTCCTTTATTTTTGTGTTAACTATGTTTAAAATAATTATTTCAACTATGTTCAAATTGCTATGTTAAGTACTTATTTATTTTTGGTGGATTATTTGTTATCTTTCTCATAAAAAATGCAGAAGTTAGTTTTAAAATGAATATAAAACATTTTTTGTGTTCATTTATATTCATGAACATTTGTTTTTGTTGGTTTACGTTCGGTAAGTATTTATGAATACTTCATGAACATGTTCATTTCCTTAATGACCGGACACAAGCAAGAAATCTAGTTCTATGAGCGTTTGTAAATCATTCAGAAACATAATGAAAGAAAACACAAAGGTCTTGTTCGTTCAGCTCGTTTACAGCTCTCATACATATATAGCATATAAAATTCACGACTATAAAAATTGATATTCTTGACACAAAATCATTTTTTATGAATCCACGACCAAAAATTATGGCTGTAAAACCCTCACTAGACTTTTTTTTTTAAATTTATGGTCGTAAAATTTCAAACTCCTATATCCAGGGCCGATTTTGGGGAGGGCAGCGTGGGCGACGACCCAAGGCCTGCTTTTTCGAGGGCTTGGAACTTTTTTTAAGAAAGTTATATTATATATAAGGTGTATCCATATATGTTTATGTATTTCATCTTTTTTTTTTTTTTTGAAAAAGATCTATTTTAGGGGATCAACTTTTTACTAGCCCGAGACCCTAGATTTTTCAGACATTCTCAAAGACAACTTTGCCTATATTCCCGTGACTATATTCCCGTTATTTATGGAGTTTTTAATGGGGTTCGGCTTCCTAATGATGGTCCGGAAATTTCTCATCTTTTGTATGCAGACGATGCGATGGTTATGGGAGAGTGGTCCGAATTTAATTTCAAAGCGTTGACAAGAATTCTACGATTGTTTCATTTGTGTTCCGGGCTTAGAATAAACTTGCATAAATCTACTCTGTTCGGGATTGGCAAGGATTCAGACGAAATTGCTCTTAAGGCCGGTGGTTTGGGTTGTAGACCGGGGGTGACGCCTTTCAAATATTTGGGTATTCTTGTGGGCGCCAACATGAATCGAGTCAATAACTGGGAAGTGATTATAGAGGTGTTTAATAAAAGGTTGTCGAGGTGGAAGGCTAGTATTTTATCCATTGCTGGTAGAGTCACGCTTATTACTTCGGTTTTAGAAAGCCTTCCCTCGTATTATTTCTCTTTATATAAGGCCCCGGTGACAGTGATTAATAAGCTTGAAGCGATTACGAGGAGATTTCTTTGGGGAGGTAACGAAGATAAAAATAAGATTCATTGGGTGGCTTGGGATGTAGTCACTAAGCCTAAGCAACAAGGAGGGTTAGGGATCAAAAAGTTCGATGAATGTAACAATGCCATGATTTTAAAATGGTTGTGGCGTTATCGGGTTGAACAAGACGCTTTGTGGAGGAAAACGATTGATGCTATTCATGGCTCGACTAGAAGGTGGGAACCGATTCCGTTTAATAAAAGATTTTCAGGTACATGGTGCAAGATTGTTAATTTCGGCACTCGGTTTAAGGCCCATGGTAAGAATTTTATTGAAACGGTCATTGGTAGAGTTGGTAATGGAAAATCGGTGCGCTTTTGGTTAGACCCTTGGTTTGAAGATGGTACTTTGAAGACATTATTCCCGGACCTTTTTAGACTTGAGCGAGACAAATTTTGCTTAGTCAAAGACAGGTTCGAGCTGGTCGGTCAAAGGTGGATGGTTAGATGGAGTTGGAGGTCATATCCTAGTTCTATGGAGGAGAGGAATCAGCTTATTAACTTGCACAGAAAGATTGCGGATACTTCTCTTGTTGAGGAAAATGATAAGTGGTCTTGGGTCACTGCTACTGATTCATTATTCTCTGTTAAAGAGGCTCGAAGGTGGATTCAAGGTGATATGCAAAATCAAGTTCTAGAGGTGTTTAAATGGAGCAAATGGATTCCTAGTAAATGTAACATGTTTATGTGGCGGGTCTTTTTGGATAGGATTCCGACTCTTAGCGCCCTTCGCAAAAGAAATATCAATGTGGGGAATGGGTTGTGTATTTTCTGCGGCGATGTAGAAGAGACTACGGATCATTTGTTCTCAGCGTGCAGATTCATTACGGGTGTTTGGCTTGGTATCGCTTCTTGGTGCAAGATTGCCCCATTGTTTCTTTTCTCAGCCAAGGATGTGTTAAGCGCATCAGACTTCATGGCGATATCCGATTTGAAGAAAGAAGTGGTCTACGGTATTATGATATTGGCTTGCTGGCGCGTGTGGAAGGCTAGAAATGATAAAGCTTTTTCTAATTTAGACACGGAAGTGGTTAAGATAGTTTCGGATGTTAAGTCCTTGGGGTATTTATGGTTTAAGAGTAGAAGTAAGAAAGGTTCGATAGATTGGAAAGGTTGGTGTAATTTTTGTTTTAATTTGATGTAAGTCGTTTTCGGCGGCTTATCTCCGTCTTGGAGATTTTGCCGGTTCCGTGTTGTTAATGAAAGTTGCCTTCCAAAAAAAAATTTATGGATTCAACCAAAATGGCGTTTGAAGATTTATGTCAGATGATTTTAAAACCACTATAAGGAAGTGTTGGAGGTTTGTGTCCTTGAATCGCCAACTTCTTCATGCCCGATAAGAAACTCAATGGTATGTAGAGGAGTTGTAAAGATGAGGGCAGTCATAATGGTTGCCTATTAAGAACTTTTCAAGAGAGCATTCAATGTCCTCCAAGCTTGATGGGTAATTAAACGAATTTAACTTAGGGCTTGCCAATAATAAGCAATAAAATTTGTGTAAAGATTCTTGTAATTCATAATATGATTGTAGAGGATGGAAGGTCTGATATCAAATTCGTTCAAATGATGATGAAGAAGAACCACTAACTTATGAACATAAAGCTTCAACAAAATTTCAACACAACTCGGACAAGTTAAAAAGTTTATGTGACAGTGAAGTTCATCATTCACTTTGATCTATAATGTATTTGGAACTACATTTTAAGATACCCAAAAGTTAAGAACTATTTTTTAGTTTAATACATAAGGTATAACTTTAATTAAGTATAAATTAGTCTTTTAAACACCAATTACACTTTAATCCTCTCATTTTAATTACACCTTAATATTTTTCTTTTGACTTTACTCAACTTTTACTTATTTTAATAATAGTTGAGCTAACTACCCAATGATATTTAAATGACTATAAACTTTCATAGGTTAATATTTTTTTTAAAGTAGATCATAAAAGTAAGTATTTAATTCTCTTTAATTTGAGTATAGTATTAATATATTTTTTAGTTTAAAAAATTGACGTGTGTAAGCAATAACTAAACCGTTAATAAAAAACGAACCAAAAATAGGCCGACCTAACCGAAATCAATTGAAAACTTAATCGAACTGAAAACCGACAATGTAACAAAATAAACCAAAACAATTAACCTATTGGTTAATAAGATCGATTAATCAATGGCTTCATTTTCGGTTGAGACCTATAACCGAACTAAATCGAACAATGCACACTCTTTGTTTGTGTTCCCCGTCACATTACGCGGACACCTACTAATCCAATTTAATGGAACATATATTGTCCCTTGAGGATAATAACATATATTGGGTATGTTTGGCAAAACTAGCTGGTGGCTGGTAGCTAGAAGCTGTTAGCTGGTACCTGTAGCTGGAAGCTGGTAGCTGTAGCTTTTTAAATATATTTTGGTGTTTGGCAGAGTAACTGAAGCTTTTGCTTTTAATAAAATGTATAAAATGACCAAAATAAGCATAATTAAAAGCTTGTAAGGAAAATTTTTATTTTATTTTTATAATATAATGGGTATTTGTGTCATTTACTCATTAATAGCTTGTAGCTAGTAGGAGCTTTTTCTTAAACGCTAGTACTACTAAGAGGCTGTTTGGTAGCCTCTTAATGACCATTCAGAGGTTACCTCTTAATGGTCCATAACCTCTGAATGGTTAAGAGGTAACCTTAAGTCTGAATGGTTAAGAGGCAAGCATTAAGATGCTAACTTTTAACTATTCATACTTTAGATTACACCTTAACCATTAAGAAACTATGAACCATTCAGATGTAGCCTCTTAATGACCATTCAGAGGCTACCAAACAGCCCCTAACTTTTCACTATAGAGTTTTTTCTCCTAACTTAAAAGCTTTAAGCTATTTCAACAAAACAAGACTTTTTATTAAGTATGAGTTTTTTCTTAAAAGCTTGAAACTTGAAGCTCTTAAGAGCATTCACAGTAGAGCCTCCATATTATTGTAAGAGGGGTCTCCATATTATATACAGTCTGTATAAGTGGTTGTGAGTAGAGGAGATAGAGAATATATAGAGAAGTTATTATTCATCAGTAAATTTAATATGGAACTGTTCATCCTTCATAATTGTTTAATATTTTTTAAAGTGGTTGTGAGTAGAGGAGAGAGAAAAGGTAATGATAATAGTATAAAATAAATATTATTAAATAGAAAGAAGTGAGAAAAAGTAGTTTTTTTTAGAGTAATTATAGAGAAAATATGGAGAAGCTAATGGGAATGCTCTAAAAGCTTATTGTCAACATTAATACCCACTAGTATTTTGCCCGCCGCGCGTTGCGGCGGCGCGTGACAGGTCAAACCGTGTAATAACATACAAAATGTAACCTCAACCCAAAATGTAACTTCACGGGTTGAACCGTGTAGTAACATACGAAGCGTAAAACAGAATGCGTCCGAAACAATGCACTACACACAATGTCGACGATTACTAACAAATAGGTAACCATGAAGGAAAAGGAAACAGAAGGTTACATAAAATGCAATAAAAATACTAAAATTAACAAAATAGAGGATCCACCATGCCCTCTCTTATGCACGTTTACCCCTCTGCTACACATATGTGATATGTCTACATCGTGACTCCTTTTCTTCAACCAAATTGCATCGGTTCTTATTACTTCCATGAACACACCCATTCCCACCATCTCCGTCCTCTCCTATCACAGTATCACCGGCACTTTCAAAACCCACTCACAACCGTCGTCGCCACCGCGTAACACCCACATGAATCAGTTGATGTACCGTACAACCATCTCCTACACCGACCCTTGCAACCGTAACCACAATCATCCCTAAGAACGAATGTCGTAACCACCACCATAACCATCCACATCACAGAATTCCGGAAATGCCGGTGGTGACTACGGGGCTTGGATCAATGTCAGATTCGTTGGTGTTTACCGGAAAACGCGGCGTCGCTTTGTGTACGCCGGTCGTTTGCTTGGTGGTTGCAAACCGGCCAATTACGTTGACAGTAACCAGCACCGGAGCAAAAAACCACCGCCGACGCCGGAAAGCCACCGGTAATGGAAAAGCCTCAAACCGAGGGCACCGACTGCTTCCAGAAGCGAATTTGCCAAATAAAAAACCCGTAATATCTGACGTCTTGCAGCGGTCAGCGTCGACGTCACGTATTTTGTCGCCGCCGACATTATACTTTCATATTATGTATATGTATAATTATGTTTGTTGCCTTTACTTACTAGACACGTTTTAAAAGCTTTTAACCGAGTGAATGTTCCAACTTTTATGCTCACATTTCACATAGAACACAAATTAAACACCCCACAAAAGAAAAACGTTGTTTGACGACAAAGAAATGTTAATGATGACCCACATTATCATCATTCACCGCCCCTTCCACCTCTCTTTTTCTTTCTTTTAGCTGTTTTCTCTTTTCATTTGGAGACAAAGAGCATAACAATAATAGCTTCTTAGGGTATATTCTAATCTTCTTTTGACACCCCTGTAAATAGAGGTGTACAAAAAAACCGGTTTTTAAAAAAAAACCTAAACCCTAACTGAAACCGGTTTAAAAAAAACCGGTTTTTTAACAACCGGTTAAAAAAAAACCTATTTAAAAAAAACCGGTTTTTTTTCAGTTTTTCAGCACCAAGGAAGAACCGGTTTTAAATCCGATTTTTTTTTAAAAAAACCGATTTTTTAAATAAAAAAACCGGTTTTTTAAGATAAACCGGTTTAAAAACCGACCCTAACCGGTTTCACCGGTTTGGGTTTTAATCACTAAAAACCGGTTTAAAAACCGGTTCGGTTTTCAAAAAAACCGGTTTCAACACCTTAAAAAAAACCGGTTTCTAAAAAAACCGGTTTCGGTTTTAAAAAAAACCCGTTTTGTACACCTCTACCTGTAAATGACCAGACAAAAGTTGTACACCGTTTTTGTCTTGTCATGTGATTCTATATGTACCGTATTACATATACGACCCGTATATATTCATATGAGCAGGAAAAAAAAATATATGGCCCGTATAACTCTACACGGGCTGTATAAAGTTATAGAAGGTGTCAAAATAAGATTATGGAGTGCGTGAAAAGTTAACATACTAATAATAATCCAACCTTTTTTTGAACGGCCAACAAACTAACGTGCCAGCTACACGGGCACCCAACAATCGTGAAAGCGCCCATACGCTCCTAGATGAAGACACGTCTTAGAAGCCCGCCCTAGAATGCGTCTGGTAGCTAACACACACCAAGCCACCTATTCCGGAGAAAACCCGACCCTTCACCCGCCCGAGAACACGACAATAACGAGCCGGTAAAACCGGTTGGATCATAAATCAAACTCCTGACAAAGCGGCCGGAATTCTTCCGTCATATCCCAACCTATAAGCTCGTGGTTAATAATAATCACTTACTTCCACAATAGACAACACACAAACTTTCAACTCTCTCTCTCTCTCTCTCTCTAACTCTGTATCTTTCTTTTGCTTACCTGTCTGCAAAACATTACTGACACAAAGCCCTTGATCAAGAACATCCAAGACACAGTTCAAAGGGTGCAGAAGCCCAGGTAATCTTGCAAGTTCTGGTCTTTTTTAATTTCCCAATCAGGGTTTGTTAATAACAGCTTAATCTTGTCTGATTATTGCTTATTTCATTATTCTTGATCAAAAGAAGCCTTTTTTGTTTGACCCACATCATAAAGATTGAATCTTTATATTGATCTGCCTTTTTTGCTATCTGGGATTCTTTGGTTTATGTGTTTGTAATCTGATTATATCATATCACATTGTAGATGAAAGTTTTAGATTTGTGTGATGGTAGATGTGGATCACATTGTTTGTTTATAGATGACAGTATTTATCAGCAGAATTAAGTGGTTAATAGATGTTATAGAATATAGATACACATCAGTATACATAGCTATAGTTGTTAAGATCTTTTATACATGAGTCATTTTGTTGTTCTAATAGTGCAATTGTGAAAGTGAAAGATATTATTATTATTATTTGGTTAGAGTGATAAATTTTTTTTGGTTGAATTTCATTTCATTTCATAAATCCATAACACATTTTACAAGTGGACGGCTGGTAAGCGGGCAACAAGCTGCGCCGCCACCCCCTTTTGGATAGCAAAACCTATTCTATTAAAATAAAACTTTGGTCCCTGACTGTCGAGCAATTACTATGTGTCACCTTTTGCACCCGATCTAGAAATCGGATGGCTTCGGGGGCAAGACCCCCAAAGGTATCAAAAGCGAAGGGTAAAATAGTTATGTTGTATTGCTTTTAAAAATGGCAAGGCGTGTTAGAGCGTTACTCTATGTACAACCAAATAAGCTTTGTTTCTGTCATCTTTTTTACATATTAGACTTTTTATTAATTAAAATCGTTATGATCTTTTCATTCTTTTGGTCATTTTACATATCACCCTTCTCCCGACCCTAACCCTATATTTGACCAATTTTGACCCACGTGGACATGAAGCGCCGCCTCAAGGCCCTGAGGTGTTTCTCTAATCGCCTCGCACACATTTTAAACAAGTCTGTTGTCTTAATATTTAGGTGTCATTTTATTAGTAAATCTATAAAACGACTTATTAACTGATGATCACAATTTCTAACAACTCAAGCACATCCGAATGCGTTTATTGCAACCCGTTCTGTTTCAATTGATTAGCAGGTTTTGATTATTCCGTATCAGTTTTAAACTCAATGCGAAACACCCTTAAAATAATTTACAGACAAGCAACTTACACACTTTTTAAACAATTATAATTTATAACATCATGGATTGTTAATTTGACATGTGCCACATCAGCACATTGATGTTATTTACATGTTTTTTTATGGTTTTGCAGGCTTATGCACATAAAACGATTTACATTTCAGGAAGAATACTAAGATGGGGTGGTTTTGTTGTACATGTCTGGTCGAAGAGTCGAACCCAACAAATGACAATGAACCCGTAAAGGATCCACTAGATTACTTGGATGGTATGCCCTCGTAGCCTCATTATTTCAGTGTTCATATAACTTCAATAATAACTACAATGATTAATCCAGGGCTTATTATGAATGTGTTTTTCGTAACACTTACGATTTTCATATAACATAGGACACCAAAAGGGTCCGAAAGAACCTCCTGTCAAATCTGCAGTGCAAAAAGCAGTGCTGCCAATGGAAGTGCCAGCACTTTCTTTGGAAGAACTGAAAGAAAAAACCGATGATTTTGGATCCAAGGCACTAATTGGTGAAGGTTCATATGGAAGAGTCTATTTTGCAACCTTAGATAATGGAAAAAGCGTAGCTGTGAAAAAACTCGATGTTTCTACTGAGGTTGAATCAAATGACGAGTTCTTGACCCAGGTATGCTAACAATACTATAAAATGACTCGCAAGAATGTTCTTGATAGTTTCTTTTATTAATATTATTATTTTAACTTAATTAATGTTGCTATTTTAATTTCAACGAAGGTCTCCATGTTCTCGAATCTGAAGCACGAAAATCTTATTGAGCTGCTTGGTTACTATGTTGAAGGTGACATTCGCGTTTTGGCTTATGAATTTGCAACCATGGGATCTCTACATGACATTTTGCATGGTACATAAAAAAAAATTTCTGGAAAGATATTTATGCGTCAACGAGATATGGAAAAGGTTATGAAAGTGTATGTGCTTATATACAGGTAGAAAAGGTGTGCAAGGAGCGCAACCGGGACCTGTGCTTGATTGGACGCAACGAGTGAAGATTGCTGTTGATGCAGCAAGGGGGTTGGAATACTTGCATGAGAAGGTTCAACCGTCTATAATACATAGAGATATAAGGTCTAGCAATGTACTATTGTTCGAAGATTTAAAAGCCAAGATTGCAGATTTTAATCTTTCAAATCAGTCACCAGACATGGCTGCTCGTTTGCATTCTACTCGTGTTCTTGGCACCTTTGGCTATCATGCACCAGAGTAACACCGCTATATCTTTTCTTTTTTGTTGTTATTTTTTAGTGTATAGATCCCCAAAAGATACGATTGATGAAACATACATTGGATTATTGATGATAGCGTGTGGTTTTTGCATGTATACGAATGATTTTTAAATCTTTTGAATGGAACCATATGTAGATATGCAATGACGGGACAATTAACACAGAAGAGTGATGTTTATAGCTTTGGCGTTGTTCTTCTTGAGCTTTTAACCGGCAGGAAGCCTGTTGATCACACAATGCCACGTGGACAACAGAGTCTTGTCACTTGGGTAAGCTTTGACTAGCTCTAATTCATCATTGAATGTTTGGAATCTGCGACTTGAATATGTAACAATATTTTCAAACCGCAATTTCAATCCCCCACGGTTTACACGAACTAAACCTCAAGATTTGTGATCAATGTTACTTTTCTTTACGTAGGCTACACCAAGGCTAAGTGAAGACAAGGTTAAACAATGTGTAGATCCAAAGCTTAAAGGAGAGTATCCCCCAAAAGCAGTTGCAAAGGTCTCCATCTCTCATTGTTGCTAAACTTGATTATTATTTTTATTTATTTTTCATTACCATGTCCTCAATGTCTTTGTGATCCTCTCTATCTGCAAACACTATCGCATGTTCTCTCGCCAACTTTTTTCCCACTTGTGGTATTTAAGTATCCATTGACCCGATTTCCAAATTATGGCGTAGAATTTTTCTTGATATTTTCGTAGTCCCAAAGTCTTCAATCACATCAGCGCCTCAGCAGTCATTCTCTTCTTTAGTTAAGACATGGATTTGCAATACTGTTGAGCCTAATCTTGAATGCATGAATGCGAAAGATGTTTATGTGACAGTATAGAAAAACTGTGACCGCTAAAGTGTCTCTCCCTTCAACTCCAAGAAGCCATTAGAAATACAAAAAAGGTGATACGTCCATTACGGAGTATTGTTGCTGCCCCAAAAATGTTTGTGAACGCCACTCTCGACTCAAGTTTGAAAACATTTCTGCTTTTTCCTCTGCCTTGTATGCCAAACCCACTTGATCTGAATAGTATTTTTGTCGCCTAGGAGCCAGATAATATTTTTTTGTACTCTCACCTCACGTCAGCCGCCGTAGGTCCCTTAGGGATTCCCACCATTGTTGATATATAGCTATGGGGAACCCTGTAGCTTTCTCTGCCTCCCACACCATGATTTAATTTCGCTTATGGCTATCTATAGGGGAATTGGATTTTAATAACCTGAACTATTTGAAATTGGCCAATGGCACCCCCAACTAAAAAATTGGCCATATATAACCTGAACTATTGACTTATTGGAATCTAACGCCCACTAACAGTTAAATCACTAACACCGTTAGTGGGTTCACTGAAGTGGCAAGATTTGCTGACGTGGCATGTTGACGTGTCAATCCACGTGTGCACACATCAGTGTGCCATGTCAGCAACTTGTGCCACGTCAGCAACCCAACTAACGGCGTCAGTTAGTTGGGTGCTAGATTCCAATAAGTCAATAGTTCAGGTTATATATGACCAAGTTTTTAGTTGAGGGTGCCAGTGGCCAATTTCGAATAGTTTGGGTTATTAAAATCCAATTCCCCCTATCTATATTCTCTCATACTCGACATTTAGTTCAGTCCCACAGTCACTAACTCCCTACATCAATATAAACTATCGTTTCTAATAATGTTTTACTCCTGGTCTCACATGTTGGCAATTCTTATTATCCTTATAAGATTCAAATGTCTCTTCCACTTCTCCTCACAAACTCTATCCCTGATCGTCCGCATATCTCTTGCCAGTGTTGAAGCTGAATATATTGGTGTTGCTAATGCACTTGCTAAAGCTACCGTTGTTTTTCATGACAATGCCTATGCAGTTTATATGTCCGCTAACCCAGTACAACGCCAATGTGGCAAACATGTTGGAAACTTGGAATTGTTCTACTTTTTGTTATAGAAAAGATTAGTTTGCTTACATTTTTACCAATATTTTACCCTCTCAGCTTTTCATTGAAGTCCTGGTCCCATTTGTATTGCAAAGGGCGTGTTAGATAAAGATCCTTACTTATATATAGGTTATTTATCGATTAATTGTATTCTGTTAATAGGGTAGGTAGTCAAGTGTGATTATATTTACTCGTTATACCAACTAAGAAAGCTAACAACTTGATTTGATTTGTGAATGCAGTTGGCAGCTGTGGCGGCATTATGTGTGCAGTACGAGTCCGAGTTTAGGCCTAACATGAGCATTGTGGTGAAGGCTCTTCAACCACTCCTGAAGACTTCTGCACCACCACCACCACCACCGGAAGAGGAGTAGGCCGCTAAATTAGTCTTGGTGATTGGTCATCCGTGTAACGTGAAATTCTGTACTTCCACCAGCAAACAGCATGGTCGTGTTCATATGTAGATTCTGCCTCCAGCCACCTCTATACAACGCTCGCGTGCGTGCACACACATTTATAGTGTTTTATGGATTTAATACTTGCATTTGAGAAATACTTTTGCAGCTGCCTGTTTTGTTTGTTCTGGTTTTAAGAATGTGGATATGGTGGGATTTGGTTTTGTGGTGAATTTTCATATTGCATTGAGTTTTTGCATCTTTTCAAGATCTTTGATATTTGTAATGGTTCTGTAATTCTGTTCATTAATATGAAATGATTTGTGTCTTCATTTAAGCCTTAGGTTTCTTCATAAGGCACAATCTGTGTTTTAGATTGCCAATATTTGAAAAAGTAAAAGGAAAAAAAAAAAAGACAATTTTGTCAACCAATCATTTGTTATGGTAACGTTTTGGACTGAAAAAATAAAATCCAGACCTTTTAAATTAAATATTTTTTATGGCATGCATTGTATAAGCATGCGTAACAGGCATTTAGGGGCGTGAGTGAGCTTGCTAACATCCTCAACACCGCCTTTTGGGCGTTATAAGAGCATGAAGAGGGTGGGGACTGGGGATGGCAATGGGTTGGGTATGGCTAATCCCATACCCATACATGGTTGTGAAATTTCATCTCATACCCGTCCCATTACCCGTTGAGTATTTGTAGGGTATTATACGTCGTCAGGTATACAACATACCCGCGTGTATCGAGTATACCCGTTGGGATTTGCATGTATGTATATTTTTACTTTCTTTTATAGTTTCATGTTTTAAAAATCTAAAAGATATTAAATTTTAATAAATAACATAGATATAATAATCATTATATTGAACATGTAAATATATATTATAAATATCAAATATAAATAATAATGTCATTAAAATATATATTTGAAAAGAAAAGTTTATTTTTCGAATAATGAATCTATTATAATGACATTAATTAAAAATAGTTAAAAGAAGATGTCTATAAATAAAACTTAAAAGTTTTCGGGTATATATTTTGGGTAAACGGGTATTTAGCTTTGGATAATCGTGTTAGGTATCACCTAATCTCATACCCGTCCCATACCCGCGAAATATTTTTTTTCAATCCCAAACCCGTATACTATACCGTCAGGTATCGAGTATACCCCTAACCACTTTTTTATGTTCGTGAATAGGGTGCAACTCCTAAGAACTAGTTGTGTATTGGTGCATTTAACAGCTTATTAGATAGTTCTTTTAATTGTAATTGTCATCATAGTATTTAGGTGTGAGAAACTTGGTGGCAAAAGAACATATTATCGTTCTTGGTGCCAAGTTTATTTGAAGGAATTTTGGTGATTTCGTTTCAACTCTAATATTGTTTTCATTGTACAAGCAAACATATTATGCCTCCAATCTCAAATTCTAGTTAATAATGCAAAGAACCTAACACCCCTTGATGATGTTTTGAGGTACTAAAATATACTTTACCAAATATATAGAACCCATTAGTATACAATATAAAATTTATTCAATTAATCATACCCAGTATATCGCACGAATAGTAAAAACTATCGGTAGGCTCAGGGGAGGGTGAAATGTAGGCACACCTTGCCTCTATCCAGGATAGAGAGGCTGCTTCTATAGAGAAGCCCAACACAAAAAAGAGGACATAACACAGGCAAACATACAAGTAAAATGTATGTAGTTCATAAAACACCAAAAATTCACAAACTACAAACACACAAAACACCTTATTTGACAAATCAAATTTTGAATTTATAAACACAGGATCGATAATGAAATCATACGACTCGGAACTTACATATGTAGCTTCATCGTATTACAGCTTCGATTTATACATCTCACAGCAACAACATTTCATAACCATCTGTGGCTTTTCAGTTTTCACACACTTACCTTGAAGACGCTTGTGTCGGAGCTGACGGTTGAAGGGCTTCTGCTCAGCACACGTCAGCACCTCATGGGGCCCGCCCTCTTCACGTCCAACGCCCATCAAGTCAAGATAATACAAGTAATGGGTAACAATAGTGTTCATGTCATCCACGTCACCTTTTCCACACACGCGGTCACCATAAAGGATGTTCATGGTGGTGCCAAAACCAGGGAGTCTTTTGGCTAAAGTGTCGTTCTTGGTGGGTTTCCAGGTACCCACGAACGCCTCGTGAGCAGAGGGCTGACCCTTTTTCTGTGGTGTTAACCATGTGTGGATTGCAGCCTGAAAGGCTAAGGTGGCGTTCTGTTCGATGTATTCAGGGTGGTTCAATAGGTCTACCTTCAGGGCGTCACCAATTTTCCCATAGTTGTATTGCCTGCAACAACACAAACACGTTAGACAACTTTTGACCCGTTACACCCTTCTGATCACTTTCAGATTTAGCTAAGTTTGTATCCTAGTTGACCCATTTCAACACATACTCAACATCATTTGAGCAGCTTCAAACATAATAAACCTTGAATGAATGAACCTTCAAACACATTTAACTTTAAAACCATTAATGACCCGTTTCAAAAGTATTAACCCTGAATGACCCGTTTCAGACATTCAACCACAACTGATGTGTTTTAGACATATTTAACCATTAATGACCCGGTTCATACATGTTAAACCTTGAATGACATGTTTTAAACATATTTAACCTGAACGACTTGTTTCAAACTAATTAATTAACCTTGAAGACCAGTTTCAAAACTGTTAGACCTTGAATGACCCGTTTCAAAGATACTCAACCTTGAACTACCCGTTTCAAACATATTCCACCCTGAATGACCCGTATCAAGCATATTCGGTCGCAAATGACCCATTTCAAACATGTTCGACCCAGAATGACCCGTTTTCACACAAACTGCATGATCAAAACAGACATTAGCAATTAAGGGACATGTGAAGAATACCAATATATCGGCAAAGCACCACGACCATAGTATTCGGCTCCAGGGGCACAGGGGTAAGTGTACTTGTAATAATCATCACAATACTCATGGGTCGGGCTCAATTCTTTGTTGTAGCATAATCCCCACGCTGTCGGGCCTCCAGTCGCCACTCCATAACCACCTAACCATTTTCATTAACCAACCATAAAGATCCAAACACTACCTAACAACATCATAAACAAACAACATAACTAAATCATTAAACCAACAACTCACAAGAAGTTTGACTGCCAACATGACCAAGAAAAGCAGCAATCTCCTTCATCTGAGTAGTCTTGTTGCCAGTAGTCCCAAATCCAAGCGGCTGGTACAGCGCAGAGGCGGTGATAAACGACTTATAATCCCAGAACCCGACTGCATGTGCCACTGGAGTGTTTCTTTTAGCGAAAAGCTCCTCAAACTGATACGTATCAAAGTAGTCGGTAATCGTAAGGTTGCAGCAATACTCCGACCAACCTTTGCATTCCCAGCCCTTGTCACACACTTTCTTCCCCTTCACTTTCTTCACCAACACTTGCGCCGACGAATCAGCATGCGCTATTGAAACAATTACAAACAGTATACCAAGTAGCAACCAACATATCTTTTTCCCCTCCATTTTATTACCTGCTACAAAAGAACATGAACTCAGTCACAAAAACAACAAATTAAAACATGATAACAACAGATTTTACAGTTGGATGTCAATTATGGGCAATTATGATCACAGGTTAACCTATCATACAAAAGGTAAACCGTAAAAGACACATTCAATCACAAAATATAACACAATGCAAAGAAATATAACGCAACGCTTATGGAAAAAGACACAATGCCAAATACAAAGACACAATGATCTAACAAAAACTCTAAAATCTACAAGCTAAAAATCCAAAAGAACCTAAAATCTAAGATCGTAGAGTTCGAGTGCCGCTAAAATGAGTTCAATTGCAGTCCGTTTGATACCCTTCATACGAAATTACGAATTGCTTTTTTAGAAGACTATGTATTTGAAATTTTCCCTTATGATCACCTACTACAAGTAGACTACTTATTTGAAGACAATTAAACACACACTATCATTTTAATGGCAATATTTTCCGTACAAAGCAGAGTAACATTTGCAGCTTAAAACTAAACTAAACACATCTTGAAAGCAGAAACCCTTTTGGTTTTTAGTTCAGTATAAACACAAAAACCGACCCATATCAACCCATGTAAAAAAATAAAAATAAAAAGAGATGCCCAGATGCAAAAATGCAAAAATTTAAAGACTTTATACAACAAATTCAAGAATGTGAAACACCCAGATAGTAAAATCAGCACATTACCCAAAAAAAGATTATCTTTTTCCTATAATATTCCAAAAAACTCAAAGAAAAAAGACAATGGTAAAGAACAGAGGAACTATGAGTAATATAAAGAAGAAGTAGAATTATAAGAAAATGAAGGGATAACCAACTGAATGTGATCAACTGTCGGTTGCTTGATGAATAAAGAGAGTTTGTGACAAGTTTTTGTTAGTGAATATTGGTTTGGAAGGAACGTTAAAGAGTAATGTCATGTGTTTGGTGGTGACATGAATAGATGAGGTGGATGATGAGATGGACGGTGGAGATTGATGGATGGGTTAGAGGTGGGTTGGGTGTAGGAATCATGGAAGGTGCTAGATCTTTGATGTGGGTCCGGTTGGATTATTATTATTGTTAATCAAGCAAACGTTTTTGTAGCTTTGAAGAGGATGATGACCCACTGTTGTAGATTGGATATGAAATGGAACTGCTAGTTGCCGACACCTCAATAGGAATGTTTAGAGAACAAGGAAAGTATAAAAAATATAAGCAGGTATCCGTACTGCATAGCTATCCTGTACCGAATCATTTTCGATACTAATTGGGTACGGACTTTGTGACGTTTTTAGTATCGGTATTTTTCCGATTTAACCTTTAAATACCGGTACCATGCCAAGCATTTTCGGTACAGGTATCTATCGAGCTCTTCGCTACATCATGACCCCAGCAAAAAAGTAGGGTAAAAATTTGTATCAGGAAATAGTTAAGTTTTGCGTGTGATTTCTTGCTTAAGGATGAACTAGGTACCGAAAGTGCCAATCTCAAAAATTGCATAAAATAGGTACTAATACTCAAAGTGCTCGGTAGAGATCGGGTACTAATATTGTATAGTATTCAAAGGTGAAAAGTTAGTAAAATACCATACAATACCGAACCAAAGTACCGATCTTGAAAAACACAAAAAATGGGTATTAAATTGGTACCGAAATTTAATGGGTACGTTGTGGTAGCTGTATTTTGAAAAGAGGTGGCAGAGATTATGATTGAAAAGAGGAAAGAGAGGAAGAGGCGTTAATTTTAATGGATGGTATGATGACGCCGTCAATGAACTATTCATTTGAGCGGAACGTTTAATATATATAGAATGTTTTTTCCTTCAATAAAAACGGTGTTGGGCAGAAGACCATTAATAATCACTTTAGCATTCTACTTTGCTAAAATAGGTTGATACAATGCTAGTAATGTACTTACTTTAGTCAGGTTTGTTGGAATAAATATACGTAAAGTTTGTATATTTATCAGTAGCCATTATAATCATTTATATAATGATGATCAATTATTAATATTATCCTAAGCCCAATAACGGATATGACTTTGATGGACGGACTTATCATTAGATGAGCTTTATTAGGGTGTCCCATGGGTATGTATAAATATAGAGAGCTTATTATGAGATTAGGGTTGACACAATCATAACACAATAATGACTATTAGCCGTCCCCTATTACTATTATCTCTCTCAATGTGTTCATAACTTAAAAACACATAAACCATCATAACTGCATACCCTAAAGGGAACTCGACCATACTGACAAGGATGTCGTCTTCCAATACGCTTACAGCATCAGTCTCAGGTATCACATATCTGTCAGGTATCATTATTATTATGTTTTCCATTACATACAGTCAAAACTGATCAACAAGGTTGCATTATGTTGTTAAAACTAGTCGATAAATTATTTAGGCAAGAGTGCTTTCATTTTAAAGATAACTAACAGTGATGTCTTATGATTAAAGACATGTCCGACGTAACGCTTAGAATCGAAGTCAATGTTTGTCACAGGTTTTCAAATGGTTCGAGCAAGAGCAGAAGCACATTTAGCGAATACATTATTTCACACCGACTTACAATGCTTAGAAATAACTCCTGACCTTGTGGTCTGTAAATTTGCTGTAATTGAATTGACTACAACATTTTGATCAGATCCATCAACAGCATTGTAATGCTTTACTTTGAAACTTACTTGCAGTTCAATACAAACTTCTATAGAAAATGATAATCTCAAACTAAATATATCATTAACACGGAAACAGAATCATCGCTCTTGATCGTCTTCATGTAGACTCAGCATGCTTTCTTGCTCATCATCAACACTTCCAGCTGGCATTTCCTGCAATGGTCCAATACTACAAGATAAGAGCTTCTGTTCTTGCTTTTTATCAAACATTTTTTTGTTAAAATTATGTGTCAGGTCGCATCGATTCTAAAAGAGAGTGAATAAGCATACCAAACCTAAAGCTTCAACAAGACTTCTGCGGTTCTCTTCAGTTGACACCCCGATTAGCATTTTCAGTAAATATACTCTTTGTTCCAGTTTCAAATGTTTCTCCAGCCCGCGAGCTACCATCTCCATTTCAGGCTGCACAGATTTAGAGAAAAAGAAATTATTTAACAAAATCACCAAAACTTTGTTATTGCCTAGGGAGTGTAAATAAGCCAATCCACCTGTGAGGCTGTGAGTCACTCGAGATCGGCTTGCTAAAAGCTCGAATCAAGTCGAGCTTAAACGAGTACAAGCACAAGCCCAAGCCAGTACAGACTACAGAGGCGCATTTTATAATCGAGCTCAAGCCCGAGTTTCACATATAGAGCTTGGCTTACGTGCCTAAACAAACATGTTATTTATATAAAATTATTTAATTTAATATACTTCTTATTAAACATATATTTATATGATAAATATCAATATATATAAATTACGATAAAAATAGCAAAATAGTATATATTATCTTATATATAGAAGTAATAACCATAACCATGAATATAAAAAAATAACTATACATACATACATACATATATATATATATATATATAGAAATACAATATAATAAGCAAGCCGAGCACGAGCCTGAAAAACTACTCACTAGTCACTACCCCAGCTTGATTTAGAAGTAGAGCTTGAAACAAGCCGAGCTCAAGCTTAGGCAAGCTCATGCACAGCTCGGCTCGTTTACACCCATATTTGGAACCAAAGAACTTACAGAGCCTTCATCTGGTGGAAATATCCTGTGAATCAGACATAACTTTGATAATTCATCCACTGCTTCAATATGCTTACCTTGCATCTCCAGAGCCTGAAAAATAAGACGGCGTCTGGAACAATGTCAATAAAATCAGGTGGTCAAATTTAAAGAAACTTTCTTGTCTTCAAAGACTTATCGTATATTTATTCAGAATTTTGTTTTATACCATATCTAAGAACAAAAAAAAGGAGTTAAAGCATACTATTACTCACCCAAGCCTGTAAGAGCCATGAGCGGGTACGTGCAGCAACAGCTGCAGCCACGATTCTAGCAGCACGGGGGCGTTCAAGACCAATATTATCAGCAAGCCCAGCAATGAATTCCCGTGCGTCTTCCCCATCAATCTGAACAAATGTAGAATGGCTCGGAACCCTGCAAACAATTAGTTCGCACAAGAATGAATATATAAACAGCAAATGACAAAAATGTTAAAGTCAACAGATGGAAAGTAAAAACTACATACCTGCCACAAGTGTTCAAAGTAAAGTCGACAGATGCACGATAGATCGAGTCTCGTGAATTACTGGTGTCTATGACTACGTTCACTCCAGACATCCTGCATATTCTACGAAGCTGCCATTCATCATCGTACGATCAGAACATAATTCACATGGGCTTTTAAACATAAACTTATAAAAAGCAAACATGACAACATAAAGATTATGTTTCTGATAAAGATGTTTCAATGAACATATGTATGAAGAAACAAAGAATGTTCTTACTAAGATGATATCATCCTCTTGTATATCTTTTCCACTCGTTCTATAGTCCATGATTGCTGGAAATCAAGTTGAGGAAGATGTAATTTGATCAACAACAATCACGGAAGCTTGAGAAATAGTGTTGTTACCTATGACAGATACAATTCTATAATAAATTACAGTAACACAACCCATGCCATCAATTTACCACCAAGAAGCAGTTACTTATCATCTTATATATTTATCTAAATATACGACATGATCCTCTCCATTACCATGTAAATCATATGATGAAAAAACTAGCCGAAACATAAACAAGTAAACATATAAATATGCCAACTACATCATTTCCCTTCAAATTAGTTTTCAACTAGCAAGACATCAAGAACACCACATGAACGCATAATATCATAATCAACAAGAACAAAATCATATGCTAATAATTTCATGATATATAAACTTTCAACCACAATTTCTTACAAAGTCTTCAATAACCAAGAAAGATACATCAAGATCACCAAATGAAAGCATAATATCATAATCAACAAGAACAAAATCATACGCTGATAAATCATGATATATAAACATGCCACTTATATCATATTACTTCGACTTTCAATCACAATTTCTTACAAAGTTATCAATTACTAAGAAAGATACATTAAGAACACCAAATGAAAACTTAATATCACAATCAACAGGTAACAAAACCATATGCTAATAATTCATGACATATAAACATACTTTTGATAAACATGAAAAACATACATTATGTATCGAAAACCTAAAACATCACAGAGGCCATTACAACTTATACCCTTAAATCAACAACATTCTCATGCTTTTCACATTTCAAAAACCAACCTCTAATCAACCAATTCGCCTTCCGTTGATTCTCCTCCTTATCAATCCCCTCCAACGGAGCCGCCCTAGCCTCCGGCCACCAATCCGGAACCTCCTTCTTCCTCACCTTCTCCCAATTCTTCACCATCGAACCCGAATACCCCAATATCGAATCGTCAACTGACGCCAACGGGCTCACCGACCCACCACCCTCCCTCCTCAATTCCTTCTTAGTACTAACCACCACCTCTCTCCCACCTAAACTCCTATCTCTCCTAGTAACCACCACCTCACCGTCATTACTCCGTCTCCTAAACAACAAATTTCTAAACCCTAACCCTAATTTCACCAAAACCTTAAAAGTAACCACAGTAACTAAACTTAAAGCAATTAATTGACCGAGGAAATAAACCGTTGACTTTCTGCAGGATACCATGACTCTCCGGTCAGTGTCAACGGTAATAAGTGTACGGAGATCGTGAACGGCGTCGTTTCCAGATTGAATAAAGTTATTAAATTGAAGTTGAGCAGTTTTTAATAAAGTTTTATAGCCTTTATTTGGTATGTATTGGTCGAGGTCGATTATTAAGTGAAGTTTGGAATCAGATGGGGATGAAACGGTGTCGTTTGTAGGGATGTGGGTGTTATTGTTGGGATGACGGCGACGGAGGTGGCGGCGGCGTCGGAGGGAGGAGAAGGTGGTGATGGTGGTGGTGGTGGTTAAGTGGTGGTGAGGTGAGGGTTTGGGTAGGTAACGATGGTGGAAGGGTTTGGGTAGGTAGTGGTGGTGGAGTGGGTTTAGTGATGAGTTCATTGCGTTGACCGACGGGGTTTTGTTGACCGGTGGTCGGTGGTTGGTGGTTGGTGGTGTAGATACGGAGAGCGTGATGCCTGGATTGTTGGATTTTGTAGTGGTTTTTTACTATGTGTGTCTCTTTCGGATAATTACATTTACTATATTTAAAAAGGTCACTAGCTCAACTTGAATCGGGGTGGAAGTTAGGGATGAGCTCAGCACGATATCGGTACTAACCGATACTAATCCCAAAAACTTCCAAAACCTAATATTGATACCGAAAACATATGATATGGTATGGTATCAGTTTGGTATAGGCACGGTACTAGTATCGTATCAGTATTTTACCTTAAAATACTCATACCATACCGATCCTGTAGCGATACCAAAAATACCAAAACCGAAATCCTCTAAATGTGAGTACGAATACCGATATCAAACACCCTCAGTTTGGTACGGGATCGGTATCAGTTCGGTATTCGGCGCAATATGCCCATCCCTAGTGGAAGTGACGGTTGGGTTGAAACCTGGAAGCTCTGGTTCGAATCTGATCATAACTGGGTTTTAACATTCAGGGCCTTTGGGTGATGGGTTTTCTCTGGAAATAGATATGGTGGGCTTGGGTTATCCTTAGGTAGTTGGGCTTGTATTCATTGGCCGTTCAACATATAGTGCATTTGCGCTGTATGACGTGAAGTTTATCCTTTCAATGCGAAGTTTATGAATTCAAGTCTCACATGAAGCGAAACTACTCCTACAAGTTCTACGAAAGTGATCATTCAAGTGTTGGGTTTCTATGTACAATTAAAGTATAGCTAAAACCAAGATAAAAAAACAAACAAAAAGAAAATAGCCGAATGGATTTTAGTAAGATGCTATTGTTTTATAAGTGGCTAACCTGGCTCAATAGGGTATGTTAGTTAAGAAAGTAAAACTTACTATTCAATAAAAATTACTTCTTACATATTTTAGTTTTCAAGTCTCAGCTTGTAGTCTACACATTATGTGATGACATTGATAGTCAAAAGACAAGGGATACACGTACCAATTGATCTTTGTCCCGAGTACTTATTGTTATTCACCTTGTGTTCAAGGCTTGATGTGCAAAACTACTATCGAGTCAAAAGTCTCACTAGAAGCAGCATCTTTATTCCTACACGGTGGAGATAAGACTGTATACATCTTACCCTTGTTAAACCATACCTTAGTTTTGCTATTGGTAAGATTTACTTAGTATAATGTTGATGATTTGTGCATTTTCATTTTAACTTTTATGAATGGCTAACCTATCCCAATGGTATGTGTTTTTAATGATAAGATAACCTAGTAACCTACTATTCATCCAAAACTAGGGTTGGAAGTGTTTTGCCCACTTGCACTGTTTCTTGTTCCTCCTAGAGTTCATTTGCCAAAGAGAACAATCCAGCTAATGATAGATAGGTTTCACTACTATAATACTAGTTTGTGTAATGGAAGACCGCATGTACATGCGGCACCTCCATCAAAGCATGGCCTCACCACCACCACCTGTAATCACGTTGCTTCAAGCACGGTAAAGCCCCTAGGGGCATTGCCTCCGACGCCTCACTTCTCAGGCACATGCCTTCTTCTGAAACGAAACATCCGAGATTTGAACTAGTCCACTCTCACATGAACAAAAGCGTGTGACATTGTTGCCCAATTATTGGTTTAAAGTTATGTTTTATTCGGAATTGACTCACTTGGACATCGAGTTGCATGGATTCTACCTGATGTCAGATTGCTTGTATAATAAGACACATACTGAACCACATACTCACAATACAAAGTCTAACACCTACCTCATCAAATATCTAATTTCCACGTGCTTGTTATCGGGTTTTTGAAAGAGAAACAAGAGTCGATAGACAGCATACAAGACAGTTATTCTAATTAGAATAAAGGAAGCAAAGCTAACTAACTAGAAACAGCTTCTTCGCGTGTTTCAATCTCGTCATCTGAGAAGGCAGGGGGTTTTGGGATCAATCCAAGAAGTTTAAACATGGATTGGTCGGCATCAAAATCATTGTTTGGGGTCGTCAACAACTTCTCACCAGTAAATATGGAGTTTGCACCAGCAAGAAAACACAATGCTTGTTCAGGCACTGAAAACTTCACTCTCCCTGCAGATAACCTTACCATAGCCTTTGGCATCGTGATGCGGGCCGTAGCAATCATCCGTATCATCTCCCATATTTCAACGGCCTGCAAAAAGTCACAGTTTTTTATTTTTTTCAACATTTTATAAAAACATTTTAAAGTATGTACCAAAGTAAAAAATAGTATATATATTTTTTAATTAAAGGTGGTAAACTGGGAGGGCAGGGTAACAGATCAAAAAGGTTCATGCCGAAATGAATTATCTTTGTGTTCAATATGATTGATGTTCATAAAAAGTTCTGCGAATAATTGGTTTTCCCATATGACCAGTTAAGAAAGAAAAACATCAAACCAATCCACTCATAGGTAAATGGGTCAAAATGCAACCTGCGGGATAAATGCACCAATTGCTTTTCTGAAATATATCAAAAACATGTCTCAAATTTGGCCAATATTCCTTCTCGGATTACCTTGTGACCATGGCAACCATTACAAAATATTAATATAACTTAAGTCTATTCTCTCCATTGGCTTTTTTCTCACATTATTGAGGGTGTTTTAGATATTTGATTACGTGCACTACTAGAGCGTATCAAAACACTGTTCAGTCTTTGTTCTTAATCTTTATCAACTAGCTTAAACCGATAACTATTGCAACAGTGAGCATCAGCGGTGTGTTCTCTTTAAGATCAAAAGATGTCAGTTTTTATTCCAAACCGGAACGTAATAGTGTCCTAACAGCAAACCTAGTGCACCACTGTCTATGCTTATAGACTTCGCATTGATAAAGACCAAAAAAATGACCTACAAACTAGACATGCTAAAACATAAAATTTGTTAACAATGAAAGAGAAACTACCTTTTGATCTTCCAAAGGTGTGCCTTTAACTGCTAGAAGTGCATTGATGGGAACACTCTCTGGGTGTGAGGGGAGTGTTGCTAATGTATGCAACAACCCAACCCTGTCCTCTTCTGCCTCACCAAGCCCAATTATTCCTCCTATTACCACAACACGGATTCTTATCAGACAGCGAAAAGTTTATTCGGCATCTTTTCTCCCCATATGATATCTTAAATAAAAACTAGAACAAAGTGAGGAAAAGTAGTCTCTTAGGACAGATAAGTCACTAACCTGAACAAACATTAATCCCTGCTTCACGAACATGCTTGATGGTTTCGAGGCGTTCGTCATATGTTCTTGTGGTAATGATATTAGGGTAATACTCTCTTGATGTATCTAGGTTATGGTTGTAAGCTGTAAGCCCTGCTTTCTTGAGTTCTAAAGCCTGCTGCTTTTCTATCATACCTAAAGTACAACAAACCTCCATTCCCATACCCCTGTAGATGAGTGGTACACTATTTATACACTCTGATATAGTGATATGGTCACATAAGCGATTTATAGATATAGATGCAAATTATCATGCAAATCACATAAGATTCAAAAGAAACATCAACATGAAAGGGTACATAAGATTCAAAAGGAACATCAACATCAAAGGGTGGCCCCTACTACCTTATCTCTTTCACATATTCAAGGATCTGACTAAAGTTGGTTTTCCTTCCTATTGTGTCCCTCCACGCAGCACCCATGCAAAACCGAGTGCTGCCAGCCTCTTTTGCCTGCCAAGTACCCAATACCCATCCAACATGAGAAAGAATCACACGCAACAGTGCAAACTTGCAATTACAAAATAGATGTGAATCTCAGTCACTTGCATAAATTATAACAAGAAAAAACGTACCTTTTGTGCTGCTTCCAAAACAGCATCCTTGTTCATGAGCTTTTGAGCTTTCACTCCAGTATCATACCTAGAGGATTGAGGGCAATATGAACAATCCTCACTGCACCCGCCCGTCTTAATAGACAGAAGCGTACACTGCTGAACTTCCCTGAAATTCTGAGCATGTCTATGAACTTGAGCCTGAAAAAAATACCCTTCATAAGAAAAATTACAAAGATAATTTTACCTAAAACTAAACATTTCTTGTAACTTCCTCATTCTTTAATCAAGCAATCAACCATGCTGATAAAAACTGTATGTATTATCCAAGCAAAGAAACTCATATGAAACCACAGTCCCATACAATTGATAACCTCTTAACTCCCTTTAGAATGAGATACTTCTTCATTCCAACAATGATATACTACATAGCAACACTTTTATGCTGGTAAAAACTGTATGTATTACTTAAGCAACTCATATAACTGATAAATTAAACCATAATCCCATACAATGTATAACCTCTTAATCCCCAATAAAATGAGACACTTCCACATTCAAACAGTGACATACTATCGAAAAACATTTTATCTGTAATGTAAAGATGCACGATTTCAAAAGTAACATCCTTTATCCATATAGACTTCACTCAATGCAATCACCATTTACCAACACATGTACACAACTTAGATCAATGCAAAGTAGATAAACTGTCCATAACGCGATATATGAAGAGAGAGTGAGTGTGTGTACGCGCTCTGTGTAGACGATCGAGAAGATGAGAATCCTAAACGGATTTGATCTCTTCTCGTTTCCAATCTTTTATCAGTAATGTAAAAACTGCATAGTTTCAAATGTAACATCCTTTATCCATATAGACTTCATAACTTCTTAATTCCCCTTGAAATGAGACACTTCCTCATCCAAAAAGACAAACGGTGATATATTATGGTGCAACACTTTTATCTGCGTAATTTAAAGTGTAGCATCCTTTATCCTTGTAGATTTCATAACTTCTTAATATTGCTTAAAATAAGATACTTCATCATTCAAACAGTAACATAAAAAACTACATAATCTCAATTCTCAAACATGCAATTGGTTTCGGAACAAAATGTCCTTAACCTAAGAGCATTCACATCAGGTTCCGTCTTCATACGCCAAATTACACAAAAAAAAATCACTAAATTTTCTCTGTCCTTTTCAATTAAATAATATTCTTTTATACCTTTATTATTACCTTTTCTCTCACCTCCACTCACAACCACTTTCAAAAGAATATTAAAAAATAAATGGGGGAAACAGGGTCCCCCAAAATACAAAGATATAGTGAACAGTAACATTTTCTCTCTCGTTCACTCAAAAGTCACAACCCCTCAAAATATTTTTTAAAATATAAAAAACTCACTCACAAAAATATGCGGACATGCTGTGAATGCTCTAACCCTTGAAAGCTAAACCCTAAAGGCTAAAACCTAAAATCTAAACCCCAAATCCTAATGCCAAATCCTAAACTAAAACCCTAAAGCTAAATCCTAAAAGTTAAAACTCTAAACCTGTATATATTTTAATAGGGTTCTACTGGCCGGTTCCAATGCCACTGGAATGAAGTCAATCGGAGTTAGTTTGACCCGGTTTCCTACGTTTCCTAGGTTAAAGATCATTTTGTATTTGATCCTACCTCTCTCAAACATAACATCCTTTTGATCCCTATACATTCCACTCAATACAATCACCAACAGATTCACACAACTTACAGCAATACAAAACAAATAAAATGTACATAATCTAAAACATTAATATATACATATATATATATATAGAGAGAGAGAGAGAATACACACTCCGTGAAACAGAAGATCAAGCAGAGGAGAATCATAAACAGACTTGATCTCCTCTCGTTTCCAGTCATTTCTAGGACCGTCTCGAATGGTTCGGTCAGCTTCAAGTGCAGCAGCAGAAGATGAATAGGGAGAGTGAGCGTGGTTGCAGATCCAACATCGAAGAAAACGCCCGACGATTTGGACGAATTGATCTTATTAGAATCATCTTCCTTGTCGATTAAGTAGGATTACCGGTTAGTGATTGATTGCAGTCCTCTTCACTTATTAAGGATACGTTTTATTTGGAGTGAGAGGGTGAAGTGTGCAAATGAGATGATGAAGATGTTGTTGATGATGATGTAGTTGGTGGCTAGTAAGCAAATGATCATCGTGGAGTATTATTTTTTTAATTAGGGGAATTGGATTTTAATAACCCGAACTATTTGAAATTGGTCACTGGCACCATCAACTAAAAAGTTGGTCATATATAACCTGAACTATTGACTTATTGGAATCTAACACCCGCTAACGGTTAAATCACTAACACCGTTAGTGGGTTCGCTGACGTAGCAAAATTTGCTGACGTGTCAATCCACGTGTTCACACATCAGCGTGCCACGTCACCAACTTGTGTCACATCAGCAACTTGTGCCATATCAGCATGCCACGTCAACAACTTGTGCCACGTCAGCAACCCAACTGACGGCGTCAGTTAGTTGGGTGCTAGATTCCAATAAGTCAATAGTTCAGGTTATATATAGCCAATTTTTTTAGTTGAGGATGCCAGTGGCCAATTTCAAATAGTTTGGGTTATTAAAATCCAATTCCCCTTTTAATTAAAACCCTAAGTTTTATCACATTTGAGATTTTAACTTAAGTTTGTGATGTTTGTTACCGTAATAAAAAAAAACATTGGTACCGGTATTAATGCTTCCCTTAGGTTGGGTATTGTTTACTTAGTATTGGTAGAGTAAAGAATTGATATTAACCGGACAATATTGATACTGGTATTAGTGTTTGTTTTTATGGATTTCAGATTCATTACTAGCTGGTTTTGGTATGTTTGGACTATGGGTAATGAACTGGTAGTGCACTGTCAAATCGGTATGGTATTTGGTTTGTAGTTAGTCATTTTTGGTTTCGGTACTTGTACGATACTGATCTCATTCATAAGGGAGTGCGTTTTTTTTGTTTTGTGCGATCAGATTAACTTTATGTTTTGATATCATAATATCGTGAAGAAGTTCTTCTTAAAAGTTTATATAATACACATTTAATTTGAATGAACTAATACTTTGTAATTCAATTATGTTAACTTGTTAAACACCTTATTAAGAAAACACGATATGAAAAGAAAAAAAGAACTAGAGAAAAGTTTGCAACGAGTATAATACGTACACTTCTCAGATTAATGTATATATTTTTAATGACAGAAATTGATCTTCTATGAAAGTTGCTTTTTTTTTTTTTGGAAAGCAACTTTCATTAAACACACAAAGCGGGAACTCCCAAGACGGGAGCCCCACAACCAACACAACCAACTACATCACGTCAAAGAAAAAAGACTTCCAACTCGGCCAACCCACCCCACCTCTTTTATCCCTACTACAAAACCACAAATAAGTAAGCGCCTTAATATCCGCTACAATCTCCACCACATTAGCCGATTTTTGAGTAAAAATTCTTTCATTCCTAGCTTTCCAAAGCCTCCAACACGCCACCATGAAAATACCAAGCAAAATCTCTTTCTTTCGAAGATTCCAGCCCGAAGAATCGATCACTGCTTTCAAGTCTTGGACGAAAAAAGAAAAATAGGAGGAAGGTGCACCCAATTCGCAATTCCTTGCCACACCCCTATCGCCATACCACAAGCCGTAAAGATGTGATCCACATTCTCTTCATCACCATTGCAAAAATCGCAAATCGAACTCCCCGTAATTATATGTCTTCTAGTCAAAGCCACTTTCGTCGGGATACTATCGAGCATCATTCGCCACATGAATACATTACACTTAATAGGAATCCACTTGCACCAACGAAAGCCAGTCACAACGGACTGACCCCTCTACCCTCGCTGAAGTCTGCCAAAGCTTAGCTTCCTGCACCGAAAAAGGTACTGGGCGGGCTGAAACCAGGCCCAAGAATCCGGCCTGTTACCCAGCGTTTGTCCCTGAAGAAGCCGGTGGGCCTGAATAAGCTCTTCCAACTGGTGGGCCGCTGTAGGATAATCCCTCCATTCCCACGCTACTGGGCCAGAACCATCAAACTCCACAAGGCGCTCAGCAACATTGCACCATTTGTTTTTCTCGATACGAAAGAGGTTTGGAAATAAATTCTTTAAAGGCACCTCATTAATCCAAGGATCCAACCAAAACCTGATGCGTTGGCCATTACCCAGGCAGGCCCGAATCATATTTACCCCAACCGAATCTCGAACTTTAAGTCTTTCACAACTTTTCACAATCTTAGTCCATGCTCCAGTAAACGTGGCTTTACTCGGGTAAATCTCCCAGCAACGAGTCGAACCATGAATACCGTCAATGACTCTTCTCCATAAAGACGTAACTTCCACCCGGTACCTCCAAAGCCACTTAAGAAGGAAAGCATGATTACTCTCCCCAAGCCGGCTCAAACCCAACCCACCTTCTATGAAAGTTGCTTAAACCCTTGGTAGGTAATGATTTCATAAATAGGCATGTCAAATACTCAAATTGTCTCTTGATCTAGTATCATCAAACAATCCTGTCTAGGTCATAGTTCTTGGGCATATATGTATGGTTTTTATCACCTTTGATGTACCTTTCATTATGTTTTAGCAATGTTGTATTATTTTCATGTAATATTATTAGTCTTATATCTTGATTGTCGACTTGAAAAATAACCTATCATTCACCACTATGTTGGCTTAAATTCCTTACTAAGGTGGTGTTTGGAATTGATTATTCAAAACAGATTATGCGTTTTGGAAAAGTAGGGATGGAGCTGCTTATAGCTTATTGCGTTTGGTAGGCTAAAAAACTGATTATTTGCGTTTTCAAAACGCAATCCAAATACTAAAAACTGATTATATACGTTTTTAAAACGCAATAATCTAAAAATCAGATTCAAAACGCAATCCCAAACACCCTCTAAACCACATATTGGGCTAACACCATTTGTGAGTTGTGTGAATACATTATCTAGTTGAGTCACTCGACATAATCATTTTAGCATGCAAACTTATCTATTCAAAATAAATACAGATATTTTACGTTTTGACTAAAAAATAGTTTCGTAAATCAATCAAACTTATCATTATGAACAAGACTAGTCAACCTAAATACGTAATGGAACTCAAGATAGCAGTATACAGAGGAAATATAAGTTTTAAGCAAAGAATTGACATTTAAAGAGAATCAGCCAAACTAAATGGATAAAAGTAAGGCAAGAATTCTAAGCTAAAATATAGAAATAATCATTATCTTGAATTAGAAGTCGTCGATCTGTTAGATAAGAACTAATATTATCTCTGTGTTATTATTATCTTTTTTTTTTTACAACAATTTCTTAGACTGTGGGGTGTGGGAAGGGGAAAGGCTCGGGAAGGCTGAGCTGGCCTTTTCCCCGAAGGGGGAACACCCCCCCCCCCCCCCCCCCCCCGAAGGAGCTTCGGTGAACTCGGGAGAATTACCCCGTCCACCCCGTCCCTTTTCCCATAAAAAAACTAGCCGTTGACTCTTTTGACCGTTTTTTTGGACCGTTGTAAAAAAAAAAAAAAAAAAGGTTTTTTATTATCTATATATATTTATATTAAACACTACAAAAATCATACTAAAATCCCACCAATTCAAACCTACTCTACACAACACACCTCATATTTTATAAATCTTACACTCTAATTTTTATAAAACCACATAAATTTCAAGCCTTTTATACAAGCATGAGTTCGTCGTCAGAAGAGGCAAATGTTGCCAATTTTTTTGCGAGCACGATGGTTGAAACGGCAAACATTTTGTTGGAGTTCGTAAACGACAGTAGTGACGAGGAAACAAGTTCGGAACCAAGAACAAGACGCGCCGCATTAAACAGAGATCGTGAGGGTATATTTTATTTCTTATACTTTTTAAATTTCTTATTTTGTTATATTTTGTTAATTTTTTTTACTACTTTTTTATTGTATTTCATATCTTATATTTTAAAAATATATTTTTGTTATTATATTTTATTTCTTATATTCTTTATTTTTATCTAAAGGTGCACACGAACGTTTGGTTGCTGACTACTTTGCTGAGGATTGCGTATACCCAGACGAGCTATTTAAGCGTCGCTTTAGAATGAGTCGCCGATTGTTTCAACGAATTGCCAATGACTTGGCTAATTATGATGAGTTTTTCACACTACGATATGATGCTAGAGGAAAACGAGGTTTTACGACTCTACAAAAATGTACTTCTGCGATTCGTCAGTTGGCGTACGGGACTGCTAGTGATTCATGGGATGAATACTTAAGGATGTCTGCTAGAATGAGTCGGGAGTGCTTGTATCGGTTTTGCGAAGATGTCGTGAACTTATATAGCAAAGTTTACTTGCGTAGGCCAACGAAGAACGAAATCCAAAAGCTTTACGCACACCATGCAGAGAGACACGGCTTTCCTGGCATGCTTGGAAGCATCGATTGCACGCATTGGCCATGGCGTAATTGCCCCACTGCATGGAAAGGGCAGTTTACGCGAGGTGACATTGGAGAGCCATCAATTATTTTAGAATCCGTTTGCTCACAAGACCTTTGGATTTGGCATGCTTTTTTCGGAGTTGCTGATTCATGTAACGATTTAAATGTTCTAGCTAAATCCACGGTTTTCGACCGCATCATTAGAGGTACCGGTCCTGATGACTCTTTCGTGCTCAACGGGGTAGAATATAAGCACGGGTATTATCTAGCAGACGGGATATACCCAAGTTACTCATCTCTTGTGAAAACGATACAAATTCCCACGGATGAGAAAAGAAAAAAGTTTGCGAAATGCCAGAAGGGGCGAGAAAAGACGTTGAACGGTTATTCGGTGTTTTGACGGCTAAATGGCATGTTATTGGGCGGCCCGCACGTGCATGGCATCCAGAAAACTTGAGGTATATTATGTACGCTTGTACGATACTACATAACATGATAATCGAAGATGAAGGCCGCGCTATATGTGAGTATGACCCGAATGACGTTGAAGAGAATATCGAGCCGGTTGACCAGGGACAACAACAATCGAACCGGTGGGCACTAGAGGATAGTACCGTGCACAACAATCTTTGCACGGATCTAATCGACCATATTTGGAACAATTTTCGGGTCGATGATGTTGGTGACGAGTAGTTTGTATTTTTTTTACTTTCTTTAGGTTTGTTTTTTTTTTAATTTGTTTAGGTTTGTTTTTTTTTAATTTGTTTAGGTTTGTAATTTTTTTTTAATTTTAAAATCTTTTTTTTTATGTGTCATCCGAATTGTTTTTTTTTTTTCGTATTATTTTCGTTTTTTTTTAATTTCCATGTAATTTGTTTTTTAATTTTAATGAAAAAAAATATTAATGAAAAATAAAGTCTATAAAATAAATCAAAAAAAAATAATAAAAAAGGAAGGGGGAAGGGGAACCATTTCCCCTAGAAGGGGAAGAAAAGGGGAAAATGATGTGGCGCTGAGGTGGACAAGGGGAAGGAAGGGGAAGGGGAACCACACCCCATAGTCTTATTAGACTTAAAAAAACTGTCGGCCCAATTCTTTCCTTGGTGTACTCGGACTCCTACATTATAGTTTTTGGTACTTGATCTTACATGTCTCTTGTACTCATGACATTGATTGGGTCGAGTCTAGAACTTCCATATTTTATATACTAATAGCGGATCATTTGGCATCTCATATTTCATTCACATCATGTAATCAATAATATTTCTCCTAGTGTAGTTGATTTTTCCAGACATTGAAAATTTCTTACGTTCTAGATTAGATGATGAGGGTTGAAATTCTTGAGTAATCAGGGTTGGATTGAATTCGGTTGTCATTTTCTAATTTTTGATCTCTTTGAATTTGTTAGGTGTGTAAACAACTCGATATTGGCTCAATAAAATCTCAAATCAAGCGATCTTAAACGAGCCAAGTTTGAGTCTCAAAATATGTTTGTTCAATAAACGAGCAAGAGTCTGAGCTTCAGTTATCGAACTTGAGCCGGTTTGCTAGCCTAAACGAGATTATTAATTATAATTTGTATTTATTATACTAAAGAAAATTATAAATGTTATATATTAATTGATAAATAATACATGAGCCAAGCTCGAGTTTTATAGATCGAGTTTGAAACGAGGTAAAGCTCACATAACTGAAACGAGCTGAGTTCCAGCGTATTCGAGCTATTGACTCGGCTCACATCTATACCTATATAATAGTTGGGTTGTAAAACAGTTTGATAATTGGATAGTGCATTTGGAGAATTTGATGATTTAATTTTATTTTTTGTATATCAGTAGGGTGACAGTGACATTGAAGATGAAGTGAATGATTCCGAATAGGACGACGTTAATGAAGAGCAAGAAACTAACAAATACCTTGATGGTGATAGTGACGATGGAGATGGTCATAATCATAAGCTTGTCATTAAGTCTTCGAAAGACAAAGCAAACTAAGGAGTTATATTGGAACTTCAACCCATTAGTAGACATGTGTTATATTGGAAGTGCTGAAATTGTTTGAACCATTAGACCATGTGTATAAAGCCCCCTTTCTGATTGGTCCATTTGGCAGCTGAGTCAGAAGAGATAAAGTGAAAAAGGGGTGTAGTGGTAGGGACTTTATTTATAAAGCCCCAATTAATATTTTATTTTAACTTTTAAAAAAAAAAATAATAAAATAGAGAGAGAGTATGAGATGGCAAAGGATGATTGGGGGGGACAAACACACCCGGCGCTATATTGATAGAGCCCAACTTGATTTTGAGAAATAGAGCCCCCCCGTTTCAGTGTTTGGGGGCGCTATTTTTTTTTCACCAATATCACGCCCCACTACGGGCACTCTTAGACCTTAGGGTGTCAGGAACATGGGAACCCGCGATGAGTGCCGTTAGCCACGTATGCTCACGCAAACACCGACCCCCTACTCCCTCATGGTGATGACGTGAGGGAGTTTACTATGGTGACGAGCCAAAATTTGAATTTTGAGATTGAGATGACTGTTAAGATGTGACCGTTTGAACCTTTTTGTTAAAAACCAAATTAATTAATGCATTATATAAACAAAAAACATGACACCATTTATAGACCACACATATATACTCTCTACCAAAACAAAAGACAATCACTATGGATCTGAACAACCAGCACCGACTCATTTTATATCACCCAGCTACTCGCCCTTCATAGATCCATTTTGGTCATCTCCACATTATTCTTTTTCTGGGATTCAGTCTCCAAATGTGTTTAGCCAACTTCAAAATCACCTACAAATTCCTTTAACAAATTTCAACAAAATCAAGGCCATAGTTCATTCTATCAACTTCAACGAATGTAGTTCTAACGACAATACTCACAAACAAATACAAATGCAACAACAACAAAAAAAGCCAACGTCGAGTAAAAACCACGTCAACCTTGTGAAATGCAAATCGAACAACTCCCTTGGCGAACCAATAGAAAACTATGAAGATGTTGAAGTTGTTCCCGAAACACAACCCAAAAGCTCGAAGAAACAAGGCACAAAGAAGCGGTTGGCTCAATCGGAAAATGAAGCTACCAACAAAGATGTCAAGCTTGGTGAACAATCAAAGAGGAGCGTTGCACGGGCGTAGTGCAATGCTTCTACGTGTCCATATTAGGTAACAATCAAAGGTCGGATAGCTTTTGGAAAGAGGGTCTCTAATTTTTTTCATTAATGCAAAAAGAGTCGTATCGAGGAATTGATTCAATAGGTGCAAAGTATCGAGAAATGATAAAAAAAGGTTGGGTGGTTTTGTGGTCATTACAACAATACTTATATGAATCCACATAGTGGATCGAGTGATGAAGTGGTTTTATACAATTTTTTTGGTTTGCTAACAGGTATGAGGTGTTGGCCTGGTGGTTTGGTCGCTGTGTTTGTTCGTCAGTTGCCCGGGTTCGAGTCCTTGGGCGTCCGTTTTTTATAATAATTAATTTTAGCTCTTTTAATCAGCCTTTTATCGCCACGTGTCTTAACTGATGACCTGTCTAGACAGGTGTTAAGCATGCTTTGATGTTTAACAAGTGGTATTATATTATGATTAAAACCTTTTAGTGGGTTTTTTTTTACTTTTCTCGCGACCAGGGTTCTTCTTCTTTCTTCTTTTGCTCTTTCAGTTGTAGTTGAAGGTAATCTTTGGTTTAGATGTCTCTGTTGATGTCGTTTGATTCATGTTATGTTTCTTGATTCACCAATGTTCAGGGTTCGATACTCATGTATACGATCCGGTGATTCCTCGAATTACCATTTATGCAGTTATTAACTTGTAACTCTGTACCATATGACTCACTTAATAATCCTAGTCAAGTGCAATGCTATGAACTATCATGTAAGTTAGCTAGAGTTAGGTTAAACTATTTAACCCGAAAATGCGAGGTGTCGCAAGTTATTCGTGAGCCAAGCTCACAGATACCATCAGCAACCTTAGTAGTCACAGTACCACAACCACCACCACCACCACTTACAGGCAAAGATAATGCTTTGATACAGACGCTTCTTCAACAAAAATGCTGAGTTGATGAAGCAATTGTAAGCCAGGGGGAGAATGTGGCGTGTAAGGGTGATGAATTGAGGTCGGAGAGGCGTGATGATGATCCCGACAATGATCCTAGCCGCTCTGTGGGGTGTGAGCCTCCAAGTGCTTCAGCAAAACTTGGTGTGCAAGCTACTATTCACGGGGAGTCGGGTACTGGAGTAGAAGAAGCTGGAGTAGTAGAAGCTGCCTCAAGACATTTTTTACGTTGATATAATTACAACAGAGGCAGTGATTGAGGACCAGAAAGAAAGTGCATACTGACAATTTTTGACCCTATGCATCTTGTGAACCTCTCCAGAGCTGACTTGAATAAGCTGTACAGACAACAAATCTACTACGGAGACGACCGGAGAGTTCAGGGTTATCTCTATGAGGGAGTTGTGGATCTTTGCATGAAGAAGAAGTTTTATGCTGACAGCAGCTTACAATATCTTGAAGACTGCAGGAGGTTGAAGATCTAGAGAGCATTTGTCAAGGGGGAGTTTGTAAGTGCATGTTTGTGTGACAAACACTTCTCTAGATTAGTATCGTTTTTGTGTTTAGTTGATAGGTTTATTGTAACATATTTGACGTTGTTATAAGCCAAGCATGATAGTCATTTATGTTTTACTATAGCAAACAAAGAAGTTAGCAAGCTAAGAAGATAGTCAAGAAAGAAGATGTAAAACAAAGAATATAGTCATCTTCTTTGTTCTGGGCGATGCATCTTCTTTGTTTCCAGATCAGGGCCCATGCAAGTATAAATACATTGCATGGGGTGTAGGCTAGGGTTGGTCCTTTTGCAAGCATGCAATTGATATTATTCCACTAAAAGTTATCAATAGACAAGCGGTTTAATCATATTCTTCGTGTTCATAATCGTTTGATTGATTCATAGTTTGCATAAACATCTATCAAGGGATTCCGCACCTAGATAGATCTTATCTAGCTTGTATCGATCCATTCCACGGACCTACAAAATTGTTGTTTATTTCAAGTTGATTAGTCTAGTTAGAAAGTTCTTTTTATAGACGTTCGTTCAGCTTGGGTCATCATAGTTTGTATTTGTCTATAAATAGAATGGTGCTTTGTACCATTCTATTTATCACTTTCACAATCATTCTCTGTACAGAAAAAATTGTGAGTGATCAAGCTGAAGGGGAGAATTGTAATACTATGTGCTAAAATGTTATGGTTTATAAAAGTACTTGTTGAAAGCAATTCTTCTGATTTGTTATGAGTTAAAGTTTATTTCCGTTGCACTTTCTATCATTTATTATCATTCATTAACTATCTTATTTATCAAACATCATAACAAGTCAACCTTTAGTTCCAACAGTTTTAGTAGTGCTAATTAGACGTGTCATCTATTTTAGACTCTTTCGTCTTTATTTTTGTATATTTGTTTGCTGCAAGTTTGATATCATTGTTTAGTGTATACACCGAAATGAATCCAAGAAGAGCCTCTGGTAAGCGTCCAAGGATGTATAGTTATTATGAAGTTGGTGAGTCTTCACATGGTTGCCGCCTACGTAGGATATCAAGAAAGTTGCATCATCGCAGGTGCTTTCTCCATATTCCGATTGTGGCAATTATGCCGGTCTTTTGCAAAAATATTTCCATCTGTCTCAACCTTTTCACCTCTAGTGCCATTCTATCCTAATTTTCCAAAGTAATGCCATCACCATTACTAACGGAGAAATCAGACAATGTTCTTAGACATTCCTTACAGAAAGCTGAAAAGTTGGGAAAGTTATGAAGAATAGTGCATTTTGCCATTGCTAATGGCGAAACTGACAATTCGCCATTGCTAATGGCGAAAACTGTCTTGTTCGCCATTACCACCAGCAAAACCTGCATGTCGCTAACTCCAATAAAATACCCATGAATGTATTTTATTAATATTATTACTGTTGTTGTTGTTAATGTGCACAACATCTCATCCAAACATTGGCATTCTCATCCCCACGATAATTCATCTGAAAATGTTGTATTGTAGGTGTGGTTCGGAAAAAATTATTCAAATTTCAAGAGATCCAGGGCGTCGATTCTACTGGTGCAATAGGAAACCCCGTGGTTGTGGATTCGTATGCTGGATTGAGCCACATGTAGCTAAGAGATCCAATCCACGATAAGAAGTGGATGAAATCTACAAATAACTACATCCTCGTCTAAAACATTAATGATGAAGAACCAAACCATTCCTTTAAATAGTCCCATTGCACCCTAGGCATCACTATTACCCCATCATAGCATAGTGCATGAAGCTCACTTTCACTGTCACCATCATACCATTGTGCAGCAACGTCCCTACGCTTCCCGTCATACAACTGTGCATGAAGAACCAAAACCCTTCCCGGCTACAACTGTGCATATACCAAACTCCGACCTGAAGTTGACTATGAGGATTTTGAGATGGTTTATGATGAAATGCAACTCCAGTTGTTTCATTTCTAACAAGATCGTGAAGAGTACAACTCTGATGCAGAGTCCGTTTAAGTGTGGGCGGACAAAAGTGTGTTTCGTGACCGCCCACCTTGGAAAACGTACGACCCCCACCTCTCTAATATTATTAAATATCCATGCATGTGTAACATCGATCCAATGAGCACAAAAGTGTGCCTTGGAATTGGGTATATACAAAGCAACTTCTGGTGGGGGTATGCGAGTTGAACCAGGCCACGAAGTGAAGGCTGCCCTGCAATAGGTCTATGCTTAGAAACCAGTACGGACAGTGATAATATGCCCACCCTACCAGTAAATGGAGACATAATATCTTTGAGACCACCAATTCCACCCTTTGTGACATACACATGGTTTAATACTATAGAGATATGCCGTATTGAAAGTGGAGGCATGAGAGATAACTTGTTTTCAAGTTTTTTTTTCCAGATGATTGTTGCATGATGGCATGAGTGAGGATACTCGTTTGAGACATGTACGTTCGGTCACCTCATTATATATAAACTTTAAAGGTTTTCACCGTTATCAATGGCGAAAGGATTTCACCATTGATAACATCGGAATGCACTATTTTGTCAAAAATTTTCCAACTTTTCAGCTTTGTGTAATGAATGTGTAAGAACCTTGTCGGATTTCACCATTAGTAATGGCGATGGCATAAGTTTTGAAAATGGGGAGAGAGGGGCACTATAGGTGAAAAGGTTGAGAGAGATGCAATATTTTTGCAAAAGACTCGCTTATGTGTGTGTTTTTGCAGTGCTCTGTTCTGGTTTGCTGAAAGGGTTATTCATGCTTCACGCTCTAATCATCCAATATATAATCAACATTGCAAATCAAGAACTGTCGCAATGCCCTTTCCTCTTTAGCCACCGGATGTTATTAGACAGTTGTATGATGATCCAGATTTCATGCTAAAAAATAGAGTTTATAACATGACGTTAATCATTACTTGCTAAGTTAATGTGTTTGATATACTATTTTTTCACAACTTTCTAGCAATCCCATTAATGATAAAAACCAAGTTACATATACTTATTAAATAAACTTTGTGTGATAATGAACAAGACCCGGCCACTTCACCATCACTTCAACCAAGAAATTAGATCAGACCAACAAATCTGTCACTATTTGAATATATTAAAAATAGCGTGCCGCTATTTTGTTAGACAAGTATGGCATTCGACCTTCTATGTGATACCCTGCATTTTCAGGTTCATACTTTAACTAAACTCTAGTTAACTTGTACTTACATTCACAGCATCATGCTTAACTAGGATTAGTTAGGTGAGTCACACATTGCACACTTATAGGTTAATAACTGCATGGAACGGTAATTCGGGGACTTACCGGGCTGCATATACAAGTGTCGAACCTTGAACGTTGGTGAAATAACTGAACAAATAATTGTAGAATAGTTTGTTCATATTATTTGCAATTATGTGTTTATGTGATACTATTTGTGACTTACTATATAATTACGGTTATTTAAATGAAACACGTTACCGAACTCGTAACCGACACCCGAGAAATCAGCAAGATAGTTCGGGTTTCAAAATATGGGTTGGATAGTGGTGGTGTTGGTTTGAATATTTAAGGCCCAATTAAGAAAACAAAACAAAATAATAAAAATGGATAAGACTAGACCTAGCCTACGGGCAGGCCCAACCCAGTCCGCGCCAAGTGGCACGCCGCGGAGCGCGACCCGTCTACCTATATTGACGCGGTCCGTGGGAGGCTTCATAATTGCCTAGGTCAGTTTTGCATTTATAAAAACGAATTTTTACCCATTTTTTTCATAATCATACTCACAAAACTCAGAAACTTTAGTCTCTATTACGAAAATACAAACCCCAACACCTACTTTGGCTCAAGAACACCATTCGCAAAGCTTGAAGGTGTTCAGTTCGATTGTTTGAAGTGCGCTAGGTATAATTTTGATTTCCTAAACATGTTTTAATTACTTTCATTATGTTTTAAGCAAAAAAACAAGTTTGTCTAGATCTGATGTAAACTAATAAAGATTAAAACATGATTTTTGTAAAGGTTTAACATGATTAGACAATGTGTTCTTGTGTTATTATGTGGTATATGTTATGTTAATGCATGTTTATGATTATTGCACATGTAGGGTTTATGGATAATAATGTTTATGACGAAACTTGCATGTTGATTGTGTACTTGTGTATTTTCAGGTATGGGTTGCGTATTTGTTGAGTGTGTCTTTAATTTTCTGCGTACTTACCTAAGGAGACTTTGGGGATAGTGATCTAGTCTACTGCGACTTTATCACGGCGTACTTGATTTGAGTGTGTTAGTGCTGTTACTCTGCCCAGCGTACTTGTGCTTTCTGATCATCAAGATTCAGCTTTCTTCCTTGCATACTTTATTGACTGTTGAACTTTAAGAACTTTAAACAAAACTTAAAATCAATTAAAATATCATGGCTGGTAATATTAATAATCTCATAACGAATCCCATAACCAAGATAAACTCGAAACTAGAACCATAACCCGCATTCCTAAGTTAGTTGGTGCTCAAGACTATGGAACTTGGAAAAAACCGAATGAAAGCCCTCTATTATGTGAATGAGTTCACTCAGTGGACCTCGGTTCAACTAGGAACACACATCCCAAGGAGAACCACAGATGCAGGAGAGGTGTTCAATACTGATCCCACAACTTACATAGACCTCGATAAGTAGTTGTTGCAGCGTGATCACAAGGCCTATGGTGCTCTCACCATGGCACTATTGAACGATATCTACAGCATGTCGAAGAGTACACCTCTGCACATGACTTGTGGTTCGCTCTAAGTGAGTATTTTGAAGGAAATGCAGAAATGATCCAGAGTAAACAAGACATGGTTCAGAAAGAGTATGATATGTTTGGAAGCATTCAAGGTGAAAGTCTGACATCTCACATCGACAGGCTTATGAATATGCTGACTAAAATGAAGAAAGCTTGTTCCAGTCAACAATAGAAACTCGATCAAGAAACTGCTTGATTCACTGCCCAAGGAATGGAGTTTGCAGTGTATGATGATTAGGAAAGAGCTTTTGGATCCACAGTCCACTCTAGCTGATCTCATTAACACACTAAAGTATTTTGAAATGGATATAACCAAGAGAGAGATGAATTAGACAGTACCAAAAGTAACTCCAAGCAGCTCTCTAAAGAATCTGCCTTTAATGACTCCTATCAGTGCAGTTAGTTCAAGTTCGTCTCCTGTGTATGTGGACTCTGTTGGTGGTTGAAGCTCCAGTTCTAGAAAGGCAGTCTCTTACCCTGAATAGACAACAAAGATTCAAACGCACAGACTACAAAAATCGCTACTGAGCATGTTGAACTCTTTAACATTTTCATGAGCAGTTTCGAAGCCCTAAAGACTGATGAGCTAAAGTATGAGATTCTGTCTCCTAAAGATATGTATCAAGTTGACCCCGATGACATGGAAGAGATGGACCTAAGGTGGCAGATGGCGATGATAACTCTAAGGGTAAAGAGATTTCAAGACAAAACTTGGAAGAGAATTGGAATGGGAAAGGCTGGATTCGACAAATCAAAGCTTCGTAGTTGTAACTACAAAACACTTGGACATTTCAAGCATGAATGTCCAAATCTTGGTCAAGATGAAATTAAGCCCGCGAGGAGAATGGTAGCAATTACTAATGGTGCTGAGGCTACTGAGAAGGAAGGATAGAAGGCGCTGGTGGTTGAAGACTTTGACTGGGGGGAGGAAGCAGCTGCACCTGAAGCAGATGTAAACAAAGCTTTGATGGCAAAGTTATGCACCAAATCTACAATCAGAGTAAATTCTTTGGAAGGATCTTCAGTAGGTGTGCCAAAAGGAGGAATGCAAGAGAATGCAGGTTTGAAGGGATTGTTTATTATTGATAAAGGTAAAGGAGAAGCAATTGAGGAGGCACTGATAGTTGAGAAGACCCAAGATACCAAACTAGAAAAAAAGCAATAGGAGGCCATCAAGAAAAGTGATGAGAAAGATTTGGTAAAAATTCCTCTTGAAATTAAAACAAAGCTGTCCTCACCAAGGTGTGTCACAGCGGTTGCTTACTGTTTGTCACACAATAGAAAAACTTTAAAAGAAAAGGACGATATTCAAAAAATTAACAATAAAATGAAAGAAAATGAGCTAGCATATCAGGGAAAGTTAAATGCAACTCTCGCTAAAATGCAAACTGTTAAAGAATTTGTCTTTAGAAAAGATTTTCTGATAAATGATTTAACAGCAAAGTTAAAAAAATTCAAGAAATGACACAAATCATCTTCAGATTATTGTGGACAAATGGAATGTAAGCAAGCAGGCTCATGCAGACCTAGTGGGTTGTTCAAGGCAATCTTTTGTTAAAGATGGAATTGGATATAAGGATGAAAATGGGATCGAAAGATCTTTATTTTTACCCCGAGCCAAAGTAATTATATACCAATTCCCAAACCTCATCCTAAAAATGATTTGTGTGAAAAGGAAAGTGTCAAATCTGAGTCCAGTACTAACATAAGTAAAAGTAATGCAGATGTGACTCAAAAGGCAAAGGTGGAAGATGATGAGAGTTGTGGTGGAAAGACAGGTGGTTTAGGTCACCCAGGAGCCAGTTATTCTACTGTTAATTGGTTTATCTGGGATAATCAAAAGACAAAAACTATTTTAAATTCGGATGACTGAAATAGTTTATCTAGGTCGGATGAATGTAATAGTTTATCTAGGATGGATAACTGTAATAGTTTATCTAGGATGGATAACTGTAATGAACTAAATCCTAGACTGAACCTAAAGGGTGTAGAAGCCCTTGATGACAGGAAGAAAGCTATCCAACGTTCTAATGTTTGTGTTGACAATTATGTGCCTTCTTGTGTTGATTTAAAATCTGCATTTTGTGATGATAAAACTACATATGAGCCATCTGTGTTTGTACCAGAACTAAAACAGAACAGGTTTGGAAACTTTCTCACTGAAGAAATTAAAAAATTTGTTCCATAATCTACAGATATTTCATGTTCTGAAGATTCACAAAGTGAAACAGGTCATTTAAGTTGTGAAGACTCACAGAGTGACACAGAAAGCATCATCAGTACTCAAGAGTGTAACACAGATGAAGAATCAAGTGACGGTAAAAATGAATCAAGCTCAAGATCAAGCTCAAGCATAATCAAGCAAAGAACATCACAACCATCATCATCCAAATCTTCTCCTGCTACAAAGACCAAGCCTCAGTATTCCAGATGTTTTAGATGCGGCAAAGAAGGACATGTTGTCAAAAAGTGTCATTTAAAACATAAACCACAAAATGATTTCAAAACTCAAAACTCTCTTTCAGATCAGATCAAAAGCCTTCAAGAAACAGTAAAAAGTTTTGTTAAAACCACACATCTTTGGAAAAGAAAAGAGTCAATAATGGGTGAAAATCACGATAGATCAAAATTAAAAACAAACTTGGATCCCAAAAATCAACTAAGTACATAATTAGACTATCCTTGTACATTGATTTTCTTGTAATTATTTTGTTTTAGATTTCGGAATAAGCTGCAGAAATGGTTGATAGCACTTATGAGATATATGTGGCATGTTGATAGCAGCACTTCAAGGCAAATGACGGGGCTATAGGAACTCCACAAGAACTATCGGTTCATTGATGGAGAATTTGTTGCGTTCACTGGAAACGAAAAGAGTGGACAGATTGTGGGAATAGGAGATGTTGTCTCCGACGCCTTGACTCTAGAAGATGTCAACTACGTTCCAGAATTGTGTTACAACCTTTTGAGCGTATCACAAGTCTGTGACAAAGGAATCTCGGTGTTGTTCAACGATATGGAGTGCATCATTCTAAAACCAGGATTTACATCACCCACCAACATGATTATGTTAAAAGCACCAAGGCATAATAATACTTATGTGATATAAACATGAGAGATGCCAAATCTGAATGTCAAATGACTTGTTTGCTGTCTAAAGCATCTAAGCCTGAATCACTGTTATGGCATAGGTGATTAGGACATGTAAACTTAAAAAACATAAATAGACTTTCTAAGCTAAATCTTGTTCGAGGTCTTCCTCCTAAGGAATTCCCATTTTCTGAAAAATGTTTAGCATGTGCCAAAGGAAAAGAACATAAGAAATCGCCTAAGCCCAAAACAGTGAACACAATTAGCTCACACTTCAATTATTGCATATGGATCTTTTTGGTCCAATTAGTGTTAAGAGCCTTGCTAAGAAATCTTATTGTTTGGTAATTACAGATGATTTCTCTCGCTTCACCTGGGTGTATTTATTGGAATTCAAGAGTGAAGCTGCTGAAACCTTGATGCTTTTCGTTCCTCAAATAGAGAACATTATCAATTGAAGATGAAGTCAATCAGAAGTGATCAAGGAACTAAATTCAAGAATAAAAGCTTCATAACCTTCTGCAGCAGCAATGGAATTCATCTTTAGTACAGTGCTACAAGAACTCCTCAACAAAATGGAGTGGCTGAAAGGAAGAATCGTACTCTGATTGAAGCTGCCCGGACTATGCTTATAGACTCAAATCTACCAATCATTTTCTGGGCAGAAGCCATGAATGCCGCCTGTTATATGCTAAACAGAGTCTTGATAGTTAAGCCATGCGGAAAAACTGCTTATGAATTGCTTTTCAAGAAAAAAACCTCTCATCGAATACTTCAAACCCTTTAGTTGGTCATGCACTCTTCGGAACAACTATGAAAATCTGATGAAATTCGACACCGTGGGAGATGAATGTTTCTTTATTGGATACTCATCAAGTCAAAAAGCTTATCGAGTATACAACAAACGCACAAAGATGGTTCTTGAGTCCTTTTATGTCGATTGGCAAGAGTCCAACACCATAAATACAGGAACATGTCTAGATTGGTTCTTTGATGTGGATGTTGTTTTCAACAACTTTAATATACCTATCCCTGAAAATCAAATCCCTGAAAATCAAACCACTGATCCCTCTCCTTCGGAAGAAATACTCTATTCTTCTGAAGATGATGTAGCCCCATTCACCACCCATTTCTCTCCACTTGCAGCTGATCCTATCTTCCCTTCACAACCCATAAATGGTGATACACCTGCTGAAAATTCACAATCTTCTGAAAATGCTCCTTCTGCAGGAGAAGCATCTTCAGTACAGCAGTCTGTAAATGATCCATCCAGTTCCTCAGGTCCTAGTGATCATATTCGAAATCTCCTTCCACAAGTTCAAGAATAGCAGAATATGGGATACAACTCCTCAAAGAATCATCCAATTGAAAATGTAATTGGTCCCATTTCTGAAGGAGTTCTTACAAGAAATTAGACAACATTGCCCTCTCAGCTTTTCTATCACAGACATTGCAATTCAGTTTTGAAGATCTGTTCAAGATTCAAGCTGGGTGGAAGCAATGCAAGAAGAGCTCGTTCAATTCAGAAAACTCAAAGTATGGGAGTTGGTGGATCTACTGCAGGAAAGTATCCTATAGGAACAAGATGGGTTTTCACAAGAAAATGGGATGAACATGGATTGGCGATAAAGAACAAGGCTTGTCTGGTTGTTCAAGGTTTTCGCCAACAGGAAGGAATTGACTATGAAGAGGTCTTTCCTTCAGTTGCCCGACTTGAAGCCTTTCACATTTTCTTTGCCTATGCATCATACAAAAACTTCAAAGTCTTTCAGATGGATGTGAAAAGTGCTTTCTTATATGGGAAGATCAAAGAAGAAGTTTATGTATGTCAGCCGCCTGGTTTCGAGGACCCTCACTATCCAAACATATACTACAAACTAGACAAAGCTCTCTATGGCCTACATCAAGCTCCTTGGGCTTGGTATGAGACCTTTTCATCGTATCTGTTACAAAATGGATACACCAAGGGAAAATCGACATGACCTTGTTCACCAAGGAAGTCAACTACCATTCTATACTAGTCCAAATTTATGTTGATGATATAAACTTTGGTTCAACTGATGAGAATTTATGCAGGGAATTTGAAAGTATCATGAAGTCTCAATTCGAAATGAGCATCATGGGGGAACTACCATTCTTCTTGGGTCTGGAGGTTCAACAGAAGGAAGACGGGAGTCTTATTCATCAGGCCAAGTACACAAGAGACATATTGGCAAAATGCAATCTGTCAGACAGCAAACTAGACAGCACTCCTTTTGCAGCTCAAACCACTCTAGTACCATATCTTCAAGGACCATCAGTGAATCCCCATACATATCGATCCATGATTGGATCGTTGATGTATCTCACCGCAGCAGACCAGACATCATGTGGGCAGTAGGATGCTGTGCACGATTTCAATCAAATCCCAAGCAATCTCATGAATCTGCAGTCAAGAGAATCTTCCGCTACCTCAAAGGGACACCAAAACTTGGTTTATGGTATCCTAAGAGTGATAACTTTGATTTAATCGCTTACTCTGATAGTGATCATGCAGGTTGTAGAATTGATAGAAAATCTGTCTCTGGTGGTTGCCAATTCTTGGGAAATCGACGTGTCCTGGCAAAGCAAAAAGCAGACTACAGTGTCTATCTCCACTGCTCAAGCTAAGTACACTGCTGCATCCAGTTGTTGCTGTCAAGTTTTGTGGATTCAAAATTAGCTGCTGGATTACGGTTTGAATGTCATGAAAACCCCATCTTCATTGATAATGATGCTTGTCATGACATCGTGAAGAATCCTATCGACCATTCTAAAACAAAACATATTGAGATCAGGATTCACTATATTCGAGATGCTCACGATAAAGGATACATTCAAGTGTTACCCATTGATACTGATGATGAAAAGGCAGATATCTTCACAAAGGCTTTTGACAAAACCCATTTCCACCAATTGGTAACTTGGCTAGAAATGATAAATTTTGAATGAGCACACATCATGTCATTGTCTTTTTGTACATAAGTTTTTAATTAAAAAAACATCTTTTAGAAAAGCTTCTTTTCGTACAAAACAAGATTTTTGGGGGAGAAAGAAAAGACCGGACTATCACTATGAAAATTAACAAGAAATGATAGGAATTAATTATATTTTGTCAACATGTGAATAGGACCCGGAGGACGTTGTGGCTTCAAGCAACAATATGTGGTTCAGCTTTAAATTGAGTAAACTGCTACTAGGTGATTAACTGTAAAATCTACAAAGAAATCTGGATACCCACTATGTTTTAGGTCTGCACAAGTTGAGTCCGGTCATACATAGGTTGAGAGAGTAAAAGACACCTAAGAGTGCAGGCTACCAATGCGGGGCAATCAATCAAATGAGCAGCAAAAGACACGCAATGTTAGTGACGTGCAAATATATATATATATATATATATATATATATAGGATTTGGATCATTTGAGAACCACCATTTAGGGAGAGAACCAAAGAACCAGTGTGAACAGATGGCAATTTTGTAAATATGGTGAAGACATAAAAAAACAAAACAAAATAACATTACACGATCATCAGATATGTATCTTCATCTTCCCCCTTTTCATACAAAACCCTAGTTTCCTCCATATCCACCATCATTCAACCTCTTATACCACCGCATCATCATTGAACCACCACCGTACCACCACCATACCACTGTCACACCAACAACTAGATCGTTCGAGACCATTATATCCATGGCATCATCCGATTCTTCCCGTGTTGCTCCTAATCTAGCTACCAATGATAGTGCAATTCATACGTCTAGTAAAGGCCCTATGTCTAATTCATCTGGAAATCAACACAATATTCGTATCTTAGAATCTATGTCTACAGAGTCAATGTCCACAGCATCTATTGTAAGTGTTTCTACTGAATCTGTTACCTATGATAAAAGCTCACCGTCAACCTCAACAACATCCATACCTGCTGACGATCGTTTGCAATTCATAAGATCTGAAACTAAAGGTATAATACCCTCCTTACTAATATAATACATTCATACACATGCATATATGACATATAATTACAAATTGAATACAAAATAACATCCATTTTATAGACGCCCCATACATGCACATGTGCATAAGCCACTGTTTTTTTCATGTTTTCTATGAATATGCCATACTTGAGTTTCAATTGATTATTTTTGTAAATTTTGCTAATTACAAATATGTAATAAATCGTGTTTATGAAAATATGTGGTTTGGTGTTTTTTTATCTAAGTAGGAATCTATTTTTTGGTTTGAATAATTGATGTGTAAACTTGAGGACTAATTGATATGTATGGTTAATTGATTAGTTAGTTAGTTAGTTAGTTAGGAGTAGTGTGCGGGTTAGATACATTGGTGATTGCTCCATGTTGATGGTTCATCTTTAAATGATTTTTTATTTATTGACCGCGAAACAATATATATATATATATATATATATATATATATATATATATATATATATATGCTAAGCTTAACTGTTTATTAATTAATGTAATTATGATAATATATATTGTTTGATGTTTTGGTATTGGTATATGGATTACACACTGAATACAAAATAACATCCATTTTACAAACATAGTATTCATGCACATGTGCATCACACACTGTTTTGACATATTTTACATCAACGTACATGAACATATCGATATTTTCAGACCACACAATATAACTTGCTTAATAAATATCCATTTCTATATTTCATTTAAACATACAGGAACAATCATGACTTCTGTGTATGCTACGCCTAATGGCACCTCATATTGGATACCCGATGTTGATGATGCATACAAACCTGTCGTAAAGATTACATATGAACATTGGGAGGACATTGTTATGATGTACAATACATATGCGACAAAATCTGAATTTTCTACCCGTTTCGGCACAACAAAAAAGAAAAAAAAAACAATGACGATCCTTCCAACAAGTAGCTCACACACCGATATCTACTGTGTTCTAAAGCAAGACAACCAAAATTCAAAAATTTTGATTCTACTGCCCCTCCAAAAAAAAGCATCGCCAAAGCCGATTTACAGTATCCGGATGTCGTGCACGACTAAAAGTTTGATATGACGTCAAAAAACAATTGTTTGAGATTTATGGTTTTAAAGATAAACGAAAAAAAGGTGGCCCGTCATTGTAATATATGCAACAAATACGTTTACGATCATGATTCACGCAACTGTGAAAAGGTACGAGCTGTGAAGCTTGCTCAACAAGCAGCGAAGCGTTCTGCTGCCATTGCTAATGGACTTCATGTTCCTGATGACGATGATGAATATGAATATGACAACGATGAGTATTATAACGATATTAGTGACAATGAGGATGATTATGCAGATATTGATTCTAATGAAGACACTAATGTTGTTACTCAAGGAACTTCATATGTTGCCGAACCGCCTAGACGTTCATCTAGGCGCCGTAATGCACATGGCCGTTCCTAAATATCCATTTTAGATTGATATAACTTTTTATGAGTATCACTCTTGTTTTATTTCAACATGTTTCATATCTTATCTGTTTACATGACATCTTCATTACATTATTTATATTGCAATTGTTATTTCTTTTACTAAATAATGCTTAACATAATCATTAACACATTTATTACTCCATACGTGTATGTTTAATAATCAAAATGTACATTTATCGCATTAATGTACATGTGCATTATCCTATTGTTTACAACACAAAAAAAAAATTGACATTCATAATACAATGGCAATATGTATGTTAACTAAAGAACACAAATCTGTTACATCCATAATACATTATTCATAACATATGTTGTCTATGCACATGTGCATAAGCCAAATTTTTTTACAACACATCAACATCCAAAATATATAATATGATGTCAATGTTTATGGTATCCCAAAAAAAATGAAGTTAATTCCTTAAACAGTCATCACACCTTTTAATATCAATAATACATTAATCATACACATTCATTCGACACATACTTACAACACATGCACATGTGCATTATCCATCAGTTGCATATTTTCATACCTATACACATGTGAATTACACATCACGTGCATTATTATAATTCAACATAAATCATTTTTTATAACTTACATCATATGCACATGTGCATACGTACATACTTGTACATATGATTAACCAACTCAACAATAAAGCAAAAAAAACTAAATTTGCAATACTTAATCATATGCTAATGTGCAATACTCATCATGCGTATTAATAACAAATATGCACATGTGCATACATCCATACGTTTCACATACCGATATTACATACTATAACTAATAATCACAAACATAATTGACCCATCAACAATCACATAATACCCATCATGCGTATTAATATCAAATATGCACATGTGCATACATCCATACATTTCACATATCGATAATACATACTATATCATAATAATCACAAACATAATTGACCCATCAACAACCACATAATACTAATCAAAATATTTATAAATCCATTCACCATCATTCAAAATATAAAACTTGTCTTTTTACCAACTATTCTTACTAATACGATAAACAAAACATACCCATACTAACTGCCAACCATACTACAACCTACCACCTACTATTTCTCATGTACCTCTTGTTCATCTTCTTCCCAATTCTTCAACTTCTCGCAACACTCTTCATACCTTATTAATTCATCATCCAAACATCTTTCGTGTATTTTCATTCTTCAACATAAACATTTTATCTTTTGCCATATTTTCCACATACCCCTTGTACACATTCGTATCGAACGCCAATTTGTTTTTTTCATAACCTTCTTTTGAGTTGACTTCATTGCCACCGTTTTAACACGCTTTGATGTTTTTTTCTTTATTGTACTTGTGTCTGCACACACATTTGTCATCAAACACATTATATCATGTTCATCCATAATATTGCGCAAAATAACATACCATCATTATTCGTCGTTTCAATATGTTTCCGCTTGTTTGACATCGTTTGAACCTTCCTTTTTAATTCCAAATCTGCACATAGGATATTTTGTGTGGGTAAACATCCAACATTTAATATTTCACAAGATAAAACTACACATATGCACATGTGCATTTCTATATAAATGTACTTAATACATAATAACAAACTGATTCAACTTCTTGAGAAACATCCATTACATTATCAGCTTCCGCTTCTAGGAGATCAAATGGAGCTCGATTAGTTTCTGCTATACAATAAATAAAGAACATAACTAATAAAAGGAAGAAGGGAAATACCAAGTACATCCGGACTAAATAAATAATGCCAACCTGATTCAAATTTCTGATCTAACAATCGTTTCACTATCTTCACTTGCATCCGGTAACCTTTTTGTTCATTTATCCCTCAATTGTAATACAAATGTTACTTTCTTTGATTTTTTTTCCCCATCTCTTAGCTACAATAAATAAAAACGCATAAGAAAACCGATATTTCAACCTGATTGCACATGTGCAACAACATTACTTTGTTAATTATAACCAACACATGCAAGTGTGCATTATTGTTTCTAACTTAATTATAACAGTCTGTGTTTTAACATCAACAACACCGAATACCATACCGATTATAGCGATTCGGTACGGAAGTGCAAAATCCCAGAAAAATATCAACACGACTATTACCTAAAAACAAAAAACCCTAAAAATGAATACAATAACCGATTTTGTTCGGTCAGAGTAAGTATCAGTTCAATAACTTCATTATTGTTTTCGTTAGATTTAGGTTTTTGTAACAGAATGGGTTAGACAAAATGGAAGAGATCATTCCACATGAAAATCATAACACAATTCCATAATTCTATCAACTCATGTCAGTGATTCTACCTTATTCCAAATCCTTAATAATCTAAACACATCACAACACTTTGTATTATAGCTTTTGTTTATATATGTGACATAATAAATTTCGAAAGATCCATTTATCAATTCACCAGCTAATGAAACTATATGACTTCTGAAAATTGAAATTGAAAGCAACAATTATCATAAAACGAATAGATACGTAACAAAACGAAAATCACTGAAGTAAATGAAAACAAATGGCATGAAACAACTCAAATCACCAAAATAATACCTGATTTGGAAGGCGTTTAGGCGACGATTGACTTGACTGACGTTGGACGGCGACGGCGGACGGTGGCGGTTACGGCGACGGTGAACGGTGGCGGTTAGTGTGGTGTGTGGATCTAGGGTTTTGAGAGATGTGTTTGTCACCTCTTTTTTGTTTGATGATGTCTATTAGTATTACCAGATCAAATATGACCCGATTTATTCACCCAGATATGACCCATGGGTTTTTAGTTAATTATATTACATATTTACTAAAATGCCATATGTTCACATTGGTTCCTTGGTTCTCTCCCTAAAGTTGGTTCTCGTATGATCCCTACCCTATATATATATATATATATATATATATATATATAATAGCTCAACAAGCAATCAGATGATCAACTTCTTTGCTTATGGAAACATAGACCTGAAGCTCTCATCATCTGATTGACATAATGATCATCTTCTCTGCTTACGGAAACATAGACCTGAAGCTCTCATCATTATATCTCGATAAACCTCGAGGATTGGTAGGCTTATACCTAGCACAACTAGGGTCCACAAAATTTGTCAATATTACCAAAAACATGATAATATCATCACCGAACGCATGTTGAAAGACAAGAGGCATGGACTTAGGTGGACAAATATACCAACAATTTTTCTTGGGCTGCAGTTATCCAACGGAAAGTTGAAAATTTGGTTTGATAGGTATGGTTAGTATGATCTTGTGTGCAAAAGGTGAGAAACGGTAATCTCTTATTTGTTTTTGTTTTTATAAAAAAAATAAAAAAATTGGGTTTCTGCGTATTTAACTAAGGCCCAGTGTACTTAACTTAAGTACGTTGGCCCATAGTTGTTTTGTATAAATACCACAGTAAGTTTCTTTTACATCAGACATTTTAAAATTTTATAAACCCTAATCACCTTCAACACCAAAACATTCTAAAACCTCACCAAATCACTTGATTAGCATCTGTTAACTTTCATTTTGGCATTTTAATCAAGATTTAAGCTTTGTTTTAAGGTGGGTTTTGATAAACGATTGATACCTTGTTGATTTTGCAGGTTTAACAGAGCCAAAAAGGTATTTAAGTTAGGGTTTTTGTTCGAGTATTCAAAGATGTTTCTGCGTGCTTGTTTCTTGGGCAGCGTCTTTGTTTCTTGATCAACATCTTTATTCAGAACAAACCCTACGTGTTGCGTACTTAAATCTTGAACGAGAGTTCAAGTGCCAGCGTATTTGCCAATACGCTGGCTAGTTGGACTAAATGTCCGGCGTCTTTGCTGTGATGCTTGATGTTGCCCTAGTACCTCCGCCTGCGTACTTAATGACCCAATGCTTGAATGGACGGTGTACTTGACCTTCTTGATCAGTGTACTTGAACCTTTGGACAAATATCTCTCATAACATATTATAATACTCTAAATACTTATATATATATATATACATATTAATTTTTAATTAAATCAATTAAGAAAATTAAATGTACATATTATTTAATTAATCAAAGTTAAGATAAACAAACTTAAACTTGTAAATATTTTGTAAATTAATTCATCTATGTTCGCCGTCTGTCTAAGCCAAAGTCGTTATTATTCGGTCGTATATATCATCTCAAATCAGTAACATGCTTTTCGTGGACATGATGAGGAAAAGATGAGTCTTCCGTGGGATATAACGAGAAAACTCAACCAACCGATCAGCCTGGAAACGAATGATAGCAAGTTCATAGATGTCGTGGCGTGGCTTCGTCACAGCAGGATTGGTTATGCTATAGAACACAATCTGTAATTATACGTGGACCATCTTGAAGACTTCTGGAGATCAGCAAGATATGAGGTTGTTAACAATGTCAGAAGAATCAATGCAACAGTTCGTAACAAACCAGTGAAAATTTCTGAAGAAACTGTAAGGAACGTTCTGAGGCTAAGGGATCAACCTGGAGTATACAAACAAATGAAGAAAGAGGAAATTCTGAAAGCATTCCAGAAGGTCGGGTATGAGGGAGACTTCTCAACCAAAAACCCAATAAAGAAAGGCAAGCTGACCAGAGATTGGAGACTTATCTGCCATGTTTTTGCTATGTCAATAACCCACAAAAAAGGAGGATATGATGGGCTAAATATGGAATGGTCGACCGCCATGCTGAAGATCTATAACAATGAGCCTGACAACTTATCTGGGATGATGTTTGATTACATGGTTTCAAATGCCCAGGCTACAACCTCAAAATGGGTGAAGTATCCAAGGTTCATTCAGATGATGATCAACTCACAACAAGGAGACTTGCCAAAAGATGGAAATAAGTTTGAATTTGTTGCTGCCACAAGTAGGGTATTCACCGAGTGCAACACAAAAGACTGGGTCCCAATGTTCAAATGTATGTATCCAGCACAACGATATCCCACCATTGTAGAAATGTATAAGAAAATCCAACAAAAGAAGAAGGCTGCCCAACAATCTATCCCTCAAGCTACTCCTGAAGCACCTCCAACTTCCACTCCACAAACAACCTCTGCCACTCAATCAACTCATGTACCGCAACTATCTGTTGAAGAAAGAGCACGGTAGAAAGCTAGAGAAAAGAGGCCAGTTGTGGAACAGAATCCCACAAAAGCTACCAAAAGAAAGAAGAAAGGTTTCATGAGTGAGGGAATAAGATCACTGTCTGAAGAAGAACTACAAAATGCCCGTGAATTAAGTTAAATTTCAGAGATGGAGAAAGCACAGAAAAGAATGAGAAAGGCTGGGATGTCTGCATCTGAAACTCCCATTGTTGAAACAGATGAACAAAGACAAGCTGCTGAGTTTGTTGCATCTATAATTGTTGATCCAGACGAACAAGGACCATCCACTGCTAGGGTTTCATCTACTGAAGGTCCTTTGAAGAGAAAACACACTGAACCATCCTCATCAGCTCATGCAGCCAAACGACCTAAACCAGTGCACCAGGAACTGTACGAGTCACTGGTGAAAAAGTAGGAAAACTGGAACCAAAAGAGATATGCACGTTGAAGAATACCGTTGAAAAACACTCATGAGCTGAAAAGAAAGTTGAAAAAGACAAACCAAAAGAATAAGAAGCCGGAGAAAACACCAAAGATCAAAGAAATCTGATCAAGTTTCAAACAAATGTTTAGATGAAGACGTTTGAAATGATTCAGGAGCTGCAAGCTCAACAGAACATTGCACCAAAGGTTAATTTTGATGAATTATTTGATTTCATAAAATTTATGGAGGAAGAAGCCGAGAGAGAACGAGTAGCTGCAGAAATCGAAGTGGAAGAGGTCAGTGAAGATGAGATGCCTAATACGTTCATTGAAGTTGGAGATGAAGAAGAGACGGTGTATGAATCAGCTGAAGGCTATACTATAAGTCCTCAGAGGCCGAGTTGGCTCAAAAAGAAGGAGGCGTCTTTACCTACTCTTCATCAAAACATCTAGTACAACAAGGAATCTCATCGAGAAAATATAATCTATAGGAAGTATGATAATTTGAAAGGATTGTTCATCGTCAAGAGACGAGGGGGAGTCATTCAACACTTCTTGAATGAGCATGACTTACAATCTCTCCCTCGTTGGGATATCAGAGAGCTGGGAAAGTTAGATTTGCTCAACCCAGGCAACAGCTCAACTGGAGGTAATTTTGAAAGTCTGATCCATCAAGAGTGTGAAAGAAACTTTACTGTGTTCAAGCCTCGGAAGCCAAGAAGAAGAGTTTATAAGACGACAATCGACCGCATCACATGTCGCGGGAAGATCACATATGTCGTTGATCCACCAAAAGTCGTTACCAGGGTGCCAAATCTAGGACAACTTCCAGTAATGCTGAACAATATGGAAAAATGGTCGACAGCAAAACTGGAGAAGCGGTGATCAAGAATAGTGCTAGTGAAGAACTTATGAGATTATTTGATCGAGTTGATGTGTTCATGTTCAATTTATCAGATCTAATACAGCTCTTCAGGAATACTATCAGGGTTGGGGCTGGTCAAGCGCTGCTGGAAGAAGGAATGTTGTTTCAAAGAGCAGTCGATCGAGCCAAAGAAAGAAAGCTGGAAATGTTGGAGATTTTGGATAGAATCAAGGAGTCGGAAAAAGAAAAAGAGCGTGCAGACACCGAGGGGGAGTATTGTTGGTTACGTTTGAGACAATAGTTATAAGTTTATATACTTTTGGGTGGTTTAGTCAAGGTTTACTAGTCAAGGGACTAGTTATGTCTATGTTTCTAAGTTCCTAGGGTTTTGCTTATGTTCAGTGTATTTAAGTTAGGGCCCGGCGTACTTTTGTTAAGTACGCTGGCCCACTAAGAAAGTCTATCAATAGAACAGTTATGCACCCTCATCAGCTAGGGTTTTGGTGGTCTAGATTGCACAAGGATAATCCGGTTCGTTTCTGTGTATTCCATGGTTTTAATAGTTTATTCAGTAATGAAAATCATCTTTTGATTATCTTGTGTGTGTCGGTTATCAATGTTCATCTAGTTTCTTTCGGTTTTCTATAGATTCATCACCCAAAACATCTAATCAATAGGTGTTTCTGTGTGATATCAATCTTTTGCACCTGAGATCTAGATTACTGGGACTTACATTGGGACTGATATATGTTGTAAACATGTAATGCTAAGTGTTTATGATGTTATTTAAGTGATATTATGATCATAGGGTTTGATAATAACGTGATTAGAACATGATTAAAAACGGACAGATTGTGTGTAGTAACTTGTAGGACAAGTAATGTGTTCTTAAAGTGTTTGTTTTAATTTTTACTTGGTTCTAGCATGTAACTTGTGATCTTAACTTTTCAGAATGTATGAGTTTGTGAGATTTGGATGTTGCGTACTATGTTTTTGGAATTTTATTCAAACAAAGGTTAAACTTGATTTTCGGAATTGTAAATTGGGTAAACTTTAAATGCCCATAACTCAAGATTCAGATGGAGTAAGGTCACAAATTTTGGACAGTAGATAGGTACATGAACAACTCGGCTTTTCCATGTAGATTCATCTCAACTGGCTGAATACACGATTTTTAAGAATTGTTCTCGTAAACTGTCCTTAAGTAAACGTTTTCAGAACCTAGCTGTAGTAAACGAGTTTCCAACGTGGTTTTGTCATGAAACAAAAATAGTGACACGACAGATGAACATATAGGGATGTTCAATAAAATTTTGAGAGTCTAATATGATGTGTAAGGATTTTTCATAAAATTGTTTTGACAGCGCATAATTTACCCTGAAAACGCAGATTATGACTTTTGTGTATAAGTGCATATTTGAAGGTTTGTATCACTTGGTTATGACTTGAACGTGGGTTTACACTTTTATGAGACTTATATGGTGTGTATAACTGAGTATAAACATAATTTTCACCAACGGGTTTGTAGGTTTACTTGTGCATGTAGTTACACTAGGTGTCGCTTAAATAATTTCATATCATTGGATATCTTGGACAAACGAGTCTTGTTGTGTGTTGTGTATGCACATGTACTCACGTAGTCACACATATAATAGGGTATCGGTAGCGATTTCCTATTACGTTTGGATTGGATTTTTAGCTTTTGCGACCTAAGGTGAGTTTCACTACTCTATTCTCAAAAGCATGTGTCTCGGGTTTGAGACAACTTACTTAACTTTTTCTAGTCCGGTTTGGAACTACTTGACTATCCCGGGCTTTGGGATGCTTTGATTTCTTGTGTGCATCGGGTTTTGATTCCTTGTGTGAATATGGTTTTTTATTCCTTGCGTGGATCGGGTTTTTATCAGTTTTGCAATAGTTTGTCTTTCGTAAACTAAACACATCTATCACTTGAAAGTCCTTACACATTATTGGATTAATCGCTATAGGCAAACGGGGTATTAGTTAGTAGCGCTATTAGGTTGTGCAGCAACCTCATGCCTTAGGTGCTTTGGTCACGGGCATGAACTTCTAACTACATTTTTCCTACTAATGTTGATAGACACTGGTACTAAGGCAATTTAACATTTTCGGTATGTTCCCAATAATATTCATGTTTAGTTACATTGAGTGGGTTAGCTACCCCTGGCAAGCATAGAACTGATGGTGCTTTACAACTTTGGAAACTTTACTTTTGCTACTTAAACTGTGAGCTCAAAAACTTTATGTTGACACACGCTAGCAAGCTTTTGCAGGTCGCTAGGTTTGGAGCACGCTAGGTTTGAACATTATTAAACTACGTTTATCGTTTTGCATAACCCTTACTATGGTTTTGGGCACGGTTGTTTTGCGCAAGATTTAACTTAACTGTTTTGATTGGTTATTAAACTTGGTTTCTGAAAACGAACTAAATGGTTTGGGCATTTAGTGCCATTCATATGAGTTATGGCTATGGAGATCTTGGTGTGTCACGCGCCTCGCGGTATAAACTCTGCAGTGGAAATTTGAGGGTGTGACATTTTAAACGACAATTGTACCTTGGAATTCATACATTTACAACCAGGTAAACCGTTTATGATTACTCTGATATACGTAAAACAATTAAGGTCTATTTGGTATGGGGTAATGTACTGGACGAGGGAATGAAATGGAGAAGGTAATGGAATGGACAAAGGATTGAAATGGATGATTACCAATCCATGGTCTTGTTTGGTTACACTTAAGAATGGAATGAATCATTACTTTGTATTGTTTGGTATGAATGAAAAAACAAAGGATAAAATCGACGGTGGTGAGTGGCGGCGGTGGTTCTTGGCTGCCAGTGCCGGCGACGGTGGTTGGTGGTGCCGTGGTGGCGAACGTGGTCGGTGGGTGGTGGTGGCAGCGACGATGATGGTGGTGTTAGTAGTGGTAAGTGGCGGCGACGACGATGGGTGGTGGTAGTTGGCAATGTTTGGTGGTGATAGTAGCGGTGACGGTGATGGTGGTCGGTGGTGGTGGGTGGCGACAGGGAGTGACGGTGGTTGCGACAGTAAGTGATAGTGAGTGGTGGTGGGTGGCGGCGGCGGTTGGCGGTGGTGGTCGGTGACGTAGAGTGTCTGTGGTTGTGATCGATGCTTGGTGGTGGTTGGCGGCGGCGGTGGTGAGGGTTGTCGGTGATGGCTGTAGTCGGTGGGTGGTGGTGGTTGGTGATGGAGAGTGGCGGTGGTGGTCGGTAGGGGTGGCGGTTAGTGGTGGATGGCGATGGTGGTGGCGATGGGTGGTAGTGGTAGAGGTGGGTGGTGGTCAGTGGTGATGAACGGTGATAGAGAGAATGTAATGGAAAAAAAACAGGGGGGTTGGACGGAATGAGTTTTGGGGTTTTTAGAGAGAATGGAATGGAGGAGGTAATCGATTATTCCATTACCTTGACCAACCAAACACATTTTTTTTCATTATATGGTAATGCTCCATTCTATTATGCCCCTCATTCCTGCATACCAAACGATACCTTAGAATATTTTATTATACTACTTCTAAAAACGATACCAATCGAATTCAATGAACCTCCGCGTAGCGCAGTAGAATTTTGCTAGTTAAAACTAGTTTGACAAAAACCGTTAGGAAACCGAACCAAATCGCCTATTTGTAGCCGTATTGCCAAGCCCCTCCCTTGAAACCGTGAAAAAACTAATCGAACCGATACCAAACCCGTAAAAACTAAAACCAATTAGGAATGAACCGACCATTTTACCAAATTGAAACTGGTTTGACGTTTGAAACCAAAAAACGGTTTTGACCTATTGTTGACCCAAACCTAAACAAGTATGAGAATAAGCAGTGTCTATACAACTCTATATTATAACTATCTCCTTTCTATTATTATTTCTTCCAATATTATCTATATATTATCTATATATATGAAAGTACAAAGTCGGTGCGAATCGCAAGCTGACGCGAATTAAATGGCGGTGGTTTTATTTTATACAAAGACAAAGACGAAATTACGTTCTTGTCCTTCCACCTTCAGGTCTTCTTCCTCTTGTAAAGTCACCAGCAGTAACAGATACGTGGGAACGTACCAGAGGGAGCCGATGAGAAGTCGTCGGAGGTCATTGTTTTAGCCGTCTAAAATCAGATAAGGGGCGATTATTGTGTTCCCTCTTTACCTACGACTTCCGGCAACCGTTTGGCGTCGTTGTCGGGGCCGGCCTCTTCGCATCCGCCCTACCGGATGTAGTGGCGTTGGTGTGACGACTACGATGGTACTTCTTTGGATAATGTAACCGCCACCGACTTTGATTGTGAACTCCAGGTGGCGATGTTATCATTGTGAGAGTACCTGAATTGTGTTCGATTGCCTAACCTACGTGGCGACTACTGTTTCTGTCGTTGTCTGCTACGCTTGACATGCATGGTTTGTTGGGTCAGTGACCTTGGCTGTGATAGTGCCAATGGTTCTAATCGTTGTTTGGCTGCTTCTTTCCGACTAAAATCAGACCTTCCACCGGTGCGTATCCGTTATTATTTGCCTTTCTACTGAAATTGGGTTTGTAATTGTCCATTGGGTGGTAATTATTAAGATACCATAAATTGAAATGAGGTGAGGATAAAGCTGTCAACTTGGTGGGTGAGGGCTGTCCAAAATAAGAGGTGCACTTGCTTTTGCTTTGTGAAAGTGGTTTTACTGTTAGGGACTAGAAGTAATATAGATGGTGGCCTGGCCTACATATCCGGAGGAGATAATAAAATAAGTCAAAAGTCAAGGTGAATAATGCTCTAATAGGCGGCAAAGTGTTTTACCCGGTTTAGCCGCGCGCAGTTTTAACTGGTTTAGCGCGCTGCAATGCGAGAACGGGACTGTGGCACTTATATACATTTCACTCCGCTGAATTGAGTACGTCGACACATGCGTTTTCATAAAGTAGCACATAACACAACGCTTGCAATGGGCCCGTTGCACATCGCTCGCACGTCACATAACGTTTTGACTAATCCGTTTGTTGTCTGCAATGTACCCGCGCCGCAACGCGCGCGGGTGTAATTACTAGTATATCTTAAAGATGAAAGTCGGTTGAAAGCGACCTTTCACTGTAGATGTCAAAGCACAAACAAAACAAGCCCTTTAACTTTGTATATATTTCACTTTCAACCCCTTTAGTTTATATCAAGTTTATAAAATGTCGTTTAGACTCCCTTTACTTTCTAACGGTTCAAGTTCACCCCGTATTTTAATTCTTTCACTAAAATAAAGACTTCGTCACGCGCTTTTTTATGTAGGTATCGGTACGACATCAGTTCTTCACGTAAGCGGTAAAAATTATTTTTCAGGGTTCGACGTACACAATTTAAATTCCCGTTCAACATAATGTTCTCGAAAATTAGTGTGGTTAAAAATAATAACGTTAATTTGTTTACTAAAAAACGATTTCCCTACTTGTTTATTCTTAGTTACAAACTTTTTTATGCATTGTTTACGAATCGTGTGTCGACCACCGTTCGTTCAAGCATAGTTCGTAGAGCGCCTACCTTTTAACCACGTGTTCGTGCGTTCGGGTCCCACGGATGGCCTTTTTTTTCACAGTCATATTTATTCTTACCAGGTAAGATACGTGTCTTTTTGGGTTGGGCGTAGACAGTTTAAATTCTTAGTCCGGTTAAAAACAATAATGTTAATTCGTTCGCTAAAAAAACGATTTCCTTACGTGCTTATTCTTAGGTACGAACTTTTTTATGCATCGTTTACGAGTCGTGTGTCGACCTCCGTTCGTTGCAGCCCAGTTCGTAGCGCGCCTACCTTTTAACCACATGTTCGTGCGTTCGGGTCCCACGGATGGCCTTTTTTCGCAGTCATATTTATGCTTACCGGATTAGATACGTGTCTGCGGGGCAACGCCTGCGGGGAAAATACTAGTTTATATATTAAATTTAATAGTCGGCCCAAACCAAGTATTGGACTTAACAGTTAGCCCATTTCTTTCCATGGTGCAATAGAACTCCTTATTCATAGTTACACGTACTTTATCTTGCATTTGTCTATTGTACTCATGAACAAACTTATTTTCTTACCTGCGATATTAGAAATTCTGGAGTAATCAAGTTTGGTTTGAATTTCATTATCGGTTTTGATCGATCTAATTGTTGATCTCTTTGATTTGATAGGTGTAAACGACTTGAGCTAGGCTCAACATATAAAAAGCTCAAATCAAGCCGTATTAAATGAGCCCAAGTTTGAGTCTAAAACTATAATTGTTTAATAAACGAGCCAGAGTCCGGGCTTTAGCGAAGCTGGCTTGCTAGCCTAAACGAGCTTATTTATGATTTGTATTTAATAGACTGATGATAATTATAAATGTTATATATTAATTAATTAGTAATATACGAGCGGAGCTCAAGTTTTAGAGATTGAATTTGAAACGGCCAAGCTCAAGCTCACGGAAGTTAAACGAGCCGGGCTCGAGCCTATTTGAGCTGTTGACTTAGCTCATTTACACCTCTATAATATTTGGGCTAAAAAGAAGTTTGATCATTGCATAGTGCATTTGGAGAAATTTCATGCTGTAATTTTTATGCTTCTTTGTCAATAGGGTGCCACTAAGATGAACTGAACGATTCCAACTAGGAAGACGTTAATGAAGGGCAAGATACCACCATTAGTGCCTCTTGTGCTACGACTGGATGGTGCATTCTGTCACATCAGCATCAGATAGGCATCACGTCAAAAAGGGGTTTTGTTCTCTTATTTCAATAAGTAAGAGGAAATAGAATAAAACCTCTCAACTATACCCAATCATTTAATTGTTTTTTTATTTTATTTTTGTAACACCCCATTTTGTAATCAAATAAAATAGAAATGTTTGTGAAATTTATGTTGTCAGTATTATATGATCTAGGCGTGAATAGTATGATAATTTAATATATAAGAATCAAGTTGAGCCAATAGTATTATAAGAGACCGTTTAGTAATAATAATAAAATATATTATATTTAAACCTTATTTCGTTTTTAATGAAACTTAGGTCAAAATGTAGAGAAAAATAAGATGGTCTTAACAGTATGGTTGTATTCGTATAAAACGTTATACATTAAAACTTATAAGGGAAAAACTAGTTAAGCAGCTTAAACTAATTATACTAATTATAGTAATATAATAAAAATAATTATAAACTTTCTTTGTACGTGGTTGTGTATGTAAAGCATGGACGTATACGTGTGAGATGTATATATACTTTGTAAGGTGTGCATAGACGTGGGATTACATGAAGTACCCACTTCATGGTTAAGCTAGCAATGAAAACTTCACTTTGAAGTTAATATGAAACCATATGAAGCAGTAGGTTCTTATAAGTAACAAGTGATGGCTAACTCCACCCGCTCTCAGCACTCTCATCACTAAATATCCTGATAATTGGGTTACACTTTGGGCATTAGTAGTAGTTAGTTTTGAAGCGCTAGAAGAGTGACTACACCATCTAGTCGAAGATATTATCCAGATATAATCTCCTTTATGTTCAGTTCATCTATTGTTATTAGTACTAGTATTATTATTTTTAGGTATTAGGATTATTATTAGAGGTGGGTATTGGGTAGCCTAGCCTTAGTTAGGCATGGACTGATCACCCATGCTTAAACAAGGCAGTGTTAACCAATATTCAACCTTAATAATAACTAGTTAGTCGTACCATTACCTAACCCAGGATTATATAACTGTATCAAGAGCCTGAGGTAGTACATGATTATACTAGCAAGTGTTAACCAAACGTATAACAGGTGAGTTCTATGAATGTTTTCAAATGTGAGCATGCTTGTCCAAATTGGTAATTGTTAATATTGCACTCATGACTGTTAGTACGCATGCATATAATCAAATCACACATACACACGATATTTGTGGTCCCTTATACGTGCTGCTACGGCAGGATTTGTCGGTACTACGCTGCGGTGTAGTGGGCGTTGACTGTATGATGTTTGAAGTCCTGTTGACACCGTCACGAGGGCCCATGCGTGGGTGTCGGCATGGCGGAAAAATTATAGTGACATGGGCAGATACAAGTCATGAATGATAAATGAATGTGTTTTACAACTTGTGTATATTCATGAACTCACCAGCATTGTCTGACGTCGTTTTTAAGCATGTGTCACAGGTAGTGATGACTAGTTCTTGTGCATGCTATTTAGCTTGAAGCTATGTGACCAGTGGAACAGGATATGCTAGTTCGTGTGATTCAAGGGAAAAGTATTATCCCCGGCTAAGAATAGTCGATGAAGCTTTGGACTTTTTAAGTTCCAACCTTTGTACCCTGTAGTTTATATTAATAAAACAAGTATTTCCTTTGTAAGTTGGTATCAATTGTGTATGGTGCATCCTTATCTGGGTGTGGGCGTCACAGTTGGTATCAGAGCCAAAGGTTTTAGCGAATTAGGTATTTGGTAGGAATACCTAGGCTTCAACCTTCGAGATTAGGCCTGCCTTGGGAAATCTATATATTGACATAAGTTATTGTATATAAGGATACATGGTAGATAAAGGACCTAATTTTTATATGTAAGCATGATATAAATAACCTTTTGATATAGGAGTGATCATTGAGTTTGAATAAGAACCTTCTGAGGATATAGAGTTGTTTGGAAATAAAGATGGTGACAACTGTAGTGTATAAACCCTAGTGATTCTCTAAGTTTAGTACTCCTCGTGAGATAGTAGGATTATTGATTGAGACTTAGAGGACAAGAGCCATCATGGTTAACTGAGGTAAAAGCAGAAAACTGGACATTATTGAATGTACAAGTCATAAATAAGATCCCTCATCAAGAATAAGTTGGGGTTGCAGCCCGGTGTGGGTGCCAGATTGACATAATATAAGTCATGGACCCGGTGAGGGCAATAAACTTATTTGTCTATGTGCTATATTTGAAAACGTGTTGCATTATGTATTATTACGTAAAATAGCTAATGTAGTTGCCTATACACGTGTAAAATACTGAAGCAGTATTTTCTTGGAAACTTAGAAAATGTCGACTGAACCATCTATTAATATTAATTGTTATCCTTGCCCACATGTTGACCCCGCTTGTCATGCCAAACTAGTAAAATTAGGCCATAACTCAATCGATCGAATAGCCATCCAAATCGCGAAATCCTCCCTAACATAGTACAGGGTGACCAATTGTATCCGATTGAAACTATTTTGGAAATAAGCAATTGCCTCGAAATGGCCAGAGTTATGCTTGTTGTTCATGCGTTTAAAGTTGGGGCGTTATTTCGGTGGAGGATATAGAAACAAACCCGAGGCAACGATTTGGCGGATAGTTTAACCTGGAAGGTATTATTAGGAGCGTTTACTTAATACTTATGTCCTCCAAGGAAATAGATAGAATTGGAAATAAGTTTATGTATCTTGAGTTTGGGAATAAGACATTCCATGAATTTATCACCAAGAGGTCTCGACTAGTTCCTTGCAAATAAATCATGTTATCACATTCATTTGGAGGATGCCTATAAAATACCTCATATTTATTAAGGCAACCAAACCGACTACATATTTTGAGACGGTAGACGTCGAGCAACCATCGCCACGACCTAGTAATAGAAAACTCCAGATCATGTCTCTAAGATCAATTGGGACAATCACCAGAAGAATAAGAAATTCATTTTTGAGATGTTAAAAGGCTATGTGGACCCCACCTTAGTGTATGATATGTAGAAAAGAACACTTCGATCCATGTCACGAGTTAGTAAGTAGAAATCATAAGACCCTGGACACACCCATCATGACTAGAGAAGGCCCCATAAGTGTTTTGAATGTAGAAAGAGACATGGTTTTTTTTTAAGAATGACTACCCTAAGAAACACCAGAAGGAATGACTTAATAGAGCAAGAAAGAAACCTTTGTATTTCCATAGCAACTGAGGAGGTTGTAGGAACCCTGTCATGATAACGGTACATTCCTCCTAAGATCTTATATGCTGATACTAGTGTAGATAGAAGTTTTATATGTGAATAATTTAGAGTTTAGATTAATCAGATTCTCTGTAAGTTAGATAAACCCTTTGTAGTAGAGCTAGCAAATGGAATGGAAGAAGAAATTAGAAATGTTATTATCCTGATTAGTGATACCCTGGTATCCATAGACTTGCTGGCAATGACACTTGGAGAATTCAGCGTAGTAATAGGAATGGATTGGTTAGCTAAGTGTCAAGCTCAGATATTGTGCGTTAGGAAGCGGATTCAAATTAAGGACCTTCAGGGGGAAACTGTGAAAATTCAGGAGGAAGAACATAGTAAACCCATAAGTTTCATAACCAGCATAAAAGCATCAAAGTATATTCAGAAAGCCCATATAGCTTACCTAGTGTATGCCTTGGCAACTAAGGAAGAAAAGAAACTCGAAGAGATACAAGTAGTATCCGAATTTCCTGAGGTATTCCTTAAAGATCTTCCTAGACTACCACCTAATAGACAAATTGAGTTTAGAATCGACTTGATCCCTGGAGCAACCCCTATTGCTAAAGCCCCATACCGCCTCGCCACGATTGAGATGAAAGATATGAGAAACCAATTACAAGAATTATTGGACAGAGGGTTTATACATCCTAGCATGACGCCATGGGGAACGTCTATTCTCTTTGTTAAAAAGAAGGATGATTCATGAGAATGTAGATTAATTATAGAGATCGGAACAAGATCACAATAAAGAATCGATACCCACTACGAAGGATGGATAATATGTTTAATCAGGCACAAGGTGCAAGTTACTTCTCTAAGTCGAAGGTAGACTTAAGGTCTGGATACCATCAGTTGAAGGTGAGATAGGAAAACTGCCTTTAGGACAGGGCATGGTCATTACAAGTTTCCAGTGATGCTTTTTGGCCTCACTAATGCACTAGACATTTTTATGAACCTTATAAACCAAGTTGGTGAGCCATACCCCATTCATTTAGTAATCACCTTCATAGATTATATTCTCATCTATTCCAAGAGATGAAACATAGACATATCGATGCCATTCTTAAGTTGCTAAAGAAAGAGAAACTTTATGCTAATATAGTGGCTCATGCCTTAGGGGGGACATATTAAACCTGTAAGAATATTTGTATATAGAATTGAAGTGAAAATAAGATAAATGGAATTAAGTTGAGTAAACACAAGTCCTAAGTATTAAGCAGATTAGCAAAGAAAATGGTGGGAGAGCAAGCAATTATTACCAAAGGAGAAAATGGAATATTAAGATTACTCAATAGGATATGAATACCTATTGGAGAAGGCTAAGGTATAAGGTGATAGAAAAATCACATAGATATAAGTATGCTTCATCAGTAAGTGTATATACAAATACCTAACTTGCTTACAAGTTAAATAGAACATTGAAAGCCTTCATGATATTTAGCACAACCTGGTATCCCAGAATGGATATATGAAAAATGATAACAATGGATTCACTACTAAACTCCCACAAGCTAAGCTTGGGCATGATACCATTCGGGTTAAACTAAGACATGCTTAGGGCATGCATTAGACTTCGGTGGCAGTGGAATGAACATTTACCCTTGATAGAACTTGCTTATAATGATAGTTATCACTAGAGTATCGAGGCCACCCATATTGTGGCATTATATGTTAGATGATTTTGACCATCCATTTGTTAGTCAGAGATGGATAGCCATCCCTTAGTAGGCCCCGGGATTATAAAGTAACTACAAATAAGATCATTCAAATATAAGAATAGATAAAAAGTTGCGAGAGATAGAGAAAAGTATTATGGCGACAAAAGAAAGTACCATTAGAATTCCATGTAGATATGGTACTAATTAAGGTCTCGCCTTGGAAAGGCATCATTCGGTTCAAAAAGGAAGGAAAAATTGTGTCCATGGTATATTGGACCATTTGAAATAATCGAAAGAATTGGCCCAATAGCATATAAGTTAAATTTGCCAGAGCATTTATCAGGAATACATGACACGTTACACGTGTCCAACCTAAGAAATGTTTGGCGGATGAGTCACTTAAGATGGCATGACAGGAGGTCAAGGTTAACGAAAAGTTAAACTTCACAGAAAGTCCCATTCAAATTATAAGTCGACGAGTAAAGGAATTAAGAAATAGAGAGTTGTCGCCAGTACGAGTCAAGTGGGACGCAAGGAGAGGACCTAAAGAGACATGAGAAAAAGAAGATGAGATGAAACAAAAATACCCATACCTCTTCACCTAAATTTCGCGGACGAAATTTCTATAAGGTGGGGAGAGTTGTAACACCCCATTTTGTAATCAAATAAAATAGAAATGTTTGTGAAATTTATGCTGTGTGTATTATATGATCTAGGCTTGAATAGTATGATAATTTAATATATAAGAATCAAGTTGAGCCAATAGTATTATAAGAGACCGTTTAGTAATAATAATAAAATATATTATATTTAAACCCTATTCCGTTTTTAATGAAACTTAGGTAAAATGTAGAGAAAAATAAGATGGTCTTAACAGTATGGTTGTATTCGTATAAAACGTTATACATTAAAACTTATAAGGGAAAAACTAGTTAAGCAGCTTAAACTAATTATACTAATTATAGTAATATATTAAAAATAATTATAAACTTTCTTTGTACGTGGTTGTGTATGTAAAGCATGGACGTATACGTGTGAGATGTATATATACTTTGTAAGGTGTGCATAGACGTGGGATTACATGAAGTACCCACTTCATGGTTAAGCTAGCAATGAAAACTTCACTTTGAAGTTAATATGAAACCATATGAAGCAGTAGGTTCTTATAAGTAACAAGTGATGGCTAACTCCACCCGCTCTCAGCTCTGGTCACTTGAGCAGAATTAATGGCCGTGTTAGATAGAAATCACCAGGCACTCTCATCACTAAATATCCTGATAATTGGGTTACACTTTGGGCATTAGTAGTAGTTAGTTTTGAAGCGCTAGAAGAGTGACTACACCATCTAGTCGAAGATATTATCCGGGTATAATTTCGTTTATGTTCAGTTCATCTATTGTTATTAGTACTAGTATTATTATTTTTAGGTATTAGGATTATTATTAGAGGTGGGTATTGGGTAGCCTAGCCTTAGTTAGGCATGGACTGATCACCCATGCTTAAACAAGGCAGTGTTAACCAATATTTAACCTTAATAATAACTAGTTAGTCGTACCATTACCTAACCCAGGATTATATAACTGTATCATGAGCCTGAGGTAGTACCTGATCATACTAGCAAGTGTTAACCAAACGTATAACAGGTGAGTTCTATGAATGTTTTCAAATGTGAGCATGCTTGTCCAAAGGAGTAATTATTAATATTGCACTCATGACTGTTAGTACGCATGCATATAATCAAATCACACATACACACGATATCCGTGGTCCCTTATACGTGCTGCTACGGCAGGATTTGTCGGTACTACGCTGCGGTGTAGTGGGCATTGACTGTATGATGTTTGAAGTCCTGTTGACACCGTCACGAGGGCCCATGCGTGGGTGCCGGCGTGGCGGAAAGATTATAGTGACATGGGCAGATACAAGTCATGAATGATAAACGAATGTGTTTTACAACTTGTGTATATTCATGAACTCACCAGCATTGTCTGACGTCGTTTTTAAGCATGTGTCACAGGTAGTGATGACTAGTTCTTGTGCATGCTATTTAGCTTGAAGCTATGTGACCAGTGGAATAGGATATGCTAGTTCGTGTGATTCAAGGGATAAGTATATCCCCGACTAAGAATAGTCGATCAAGCTTTGGACTTTTTAAGTTCCAACCTTTGTACCCTATAGTTTATATTAATAAAACAAGTATTTCCTTTGTAAGTTGGTATCAATTGTGTATGGTACATCCTTATCTGGGTGTGGGCGTCACAATTTTGTTCGTTGTGTATTTAAATCAACAAAATAAATTAATGTTAAAAAATAAAATTACATATATCAAAATAAAATTACATAAAAGTAAGTATAAAATACATAACATTATAAATAGATTAATACCAATGCTTATTGAACAGTACTCGCATTAGTTGCCCGAGCCCACCATTTAACTATTGGTTTTATACAATTTTTTTGGTTTGCTAACAGGTATGAGGTGTTGGCCTAGTGGTTTGGTCGTTGTGTTTGTTCGTCAGTTTCCCGGGTTCGAGTCCTTGGGCGTCCGTTTTTTATAATAATTAATTTTAGCTCATTTAATCAGCCTTTATCGCCACGTGTCTTAATTGATGACCTGTCTAGACAGGTGTTAAGCATGCTTTGATGTTTAATAAGTGGTATTATATTATGATTAATAACCTTTTAGTGGGTTTTTTTATTTCTTCTCGCGACCAGGGTTCTTCTTCTTTCTTCTTTTGCTCTCTTCAGTTGTAGTTGAAGGTAATCTCTGGTTTAGATGTCTCTATTGATGTCGTTTGATTCATGTTATGTTTTTTTAAATGCTTAAACAACTTGCATTTCATGTCGTTGTTGTTAAAGTGTTTGTATTGTTAGAGTGTTTTATTTTGGCTGTGCATGTTGCATGTCTGTGTGTTATTTGATTTGTATAACGTTTTTAAGTGCTTAGCAAAAATGTGTTTTCGTTTACCTGTCATCGGGTGTGTTATTATGTCATGCAATCGTATGAGCATCAATTGTTTTGTGGAGGATGTTTGTTTGGTATTATGTTATGCTGTCGTTTGTTGGTTTGTTTGTATAATGTAGGTTTTTTTATAATGTCTTCATTGTCGTTGGATGGGAGTTGTTGTGGTGAAGAAAGTGATCAAGCGATAGTGCCGTCTGATGCTGTTGGATCGTCGTATGGGAGACGGAATGGTAAAGAGATTGTAGACGAGTGTGTGGCGTCTGATAATGTTACTGTTGGATCGGCGTATATGTCGGGCTCTGTATATAAAGAAAATCCGCGCAAAGAAACCGAGGGTTCCCTAAACCGGTCCAGTTCGTATTTGAAAACCGAGGGTTCCCCACCGGTTCTGCATTCCCACAAAGAAAACCGACCCGAACCGGTTCTTCTCCAGACCGGTTCTCAAACCGGTCCCAAACCGGTTATAGCCGTTAGGCACAAAAAACGAAAAAAAACGACCGTTGGAGGTCGAACTAGCCGTTATGTGACGGTTTTTTTGGCCCAAATTCACCATTTTGCCACCCCCACTTAGTATAAATAGGTTTTAGATGGTTTGGGTTGATCACAACACTCAAAAACGCAAAAAACGAACCCGAAAAAACTAAAACACGCAACCATATTCGCCCGTTTTTTTTACTCCGCTTCTTTCTAACATCATCCATGGCTTCATCAAACCCATCCCAAACCGGTTCCTCAAACCAACCCACCATAGTTCGTATTCTTGAAACGACACGAAACGCCGAACTATTTGGCCAAGAAACCGGTTTTTTCGACTTGTGTCTTTTGTCGAATGGCGAAAAAAAGGCACGTTGTAGAAAGTGTGGTATCCTTCTCCAACCAAACGCAAACTCTACCTTGAGAAGTCATAAAGCTAAGTATTGCAAGATTGTTAAAGAAAATCCGTGCGAAAGTTCTCAAACGACTATTGATACTGAAGGTGGGATTTTTCTTTACGACTTTAACAAGGTTCAAGACCGAATGGCGAAGTTTGTTATTCAAAAAGCTTTACCTTTCAACCACTTTGACGATCCCGACTTGACAAGCTTGATTCATGACACTCTCCAACCTCGTTATAGACATGTAAGTCGACATACTCTAAAACGTTATTGTTTGAAATTATGGGAAAGAGTTTAAAAAGATTTAATTGTATTTTTTTCCAACTTACAAACCGGTGTGAACTTAACCACCGATGTTTTGGTCGGCTCCTCACGTTTTACCGGAATCGTACCTTTGCGTCACCGCTCATTGCATCGATCCCTTGACGTGGCTAATGATGAAACGTACGATTGCGTTTGACTTATTTGAGTATCCACACACCGGCGAAAATATATTTTATGTTTTAGATCATGTAATACAAACTTTTCACTTAGAAAACAAAATATTTTCAATGTCGTTCGACAATGCGTCAAAACAATAATGTCGCGGTTGAAAAATTAAATTAAAATATAATCTGATTTGCAATGGTGTTTTTTTCCATACACGATGTGTTGCACACATTATTAACTTATGTGTGCAAGATGGGCTCGGAATTCCATTGTAGAAGATTTCAAAAAACGTTTTCGATTTATGTTACATGAAGTTTTTAAAACAAGTCGCGAATGATATAGAAAATATAAAAAATATTGTAAAGATACGAACCGTCCCTTCTTCGGTCCTAATTGAGACGTGCCGGCTAGGTGGAATTCGACTTTTAAAATGTTCGAAAGTGCTTTGAAACAAAAACAAACTTTACAACATTTTCATAATAGGCTTGCTAGTCGTGGTCAAGTTATGACATTTCCTAATGAGGGTTGGGATTGTATTGAACAACTTACGGAATTTCTTGAGGTTTTTAAAAACGCTACTACAAAATTATCGGGGGTTTATTATCCAACTAGTAATGAAGCATTGGAAGAATTATATTTAATGGTTCAAACAATATATGATTTTGATGAAAAAAATGAATTGTTTGAGAAAATGATACCCCCAATGGTTGAAAAATTTCTAAAATATTTTGAAGAAATACCACATGTGTTTATGTATGCATTGGCTTTAAACCCGTGCTTAAATACCACATGTGTTTATGTGTGCATTGGCTTTAAACGAAATCGTTATCAAAAGTAGTTTTATGTTTTTTTTTCTTATCGGCCTATATATTTTTTTTCTAAATGTGCGCCAAAAAACAGATTAAGAACTGAAACAGAAACAAACCGAAACCAAACCAAAACCGGTCTCCGAAACCGGCCCAAAATGGAACCGGTTCGGCCAAGAACCGGTACAGTATCAAACCGGTTCGGGACCGAAACCGGTTCTGGCAAAAAAAAACCGTTTTGAACACCTCTAGCGGGGCAACGCCCGCGGAGAAAATACTAGTTTATATATTATAGCAACAGACCAATTCAAAAGTATAACCAAACTCTTATTCAGTCTTGCTTTAGCAACATGGAAAATCCTATAAGTAAAAATCCAATACACCCTTGAACCTGCTGAGCAAAAACCACGCCAACATGAGTATAATCAAGCAAACCCAACTTTAAAAAATCAACACAATCAGGCGCAAACAGCATATCTAAGCCCGTTAAATCTCAGATAAGCAATCGAACCATCATCGGCGACCGAGGGAGAAGCCTTCACCGGACATACACTCGGAAACGGCCGGATGCGTAAGATCATGTGTTGCTGTCTCCCTCAAGGTCACTTTCTGGGTTTGGCCGATGTTAAAGTATGCTTATTTCATGGCTCCGATGATGCATGGTCATTATCATCGCTTTCATTTACCGAATCAAGAACAGAGAGAGAGAGAGAGAAAGTCGATTTTGTCAGACTCTTTCTCCCTGTTAAGACCCCCACAAAAAAACAACAAAACATCCGACCAAACAGTTTCAGAGCAAAGAGAGACGTAATCGCAACTGACGGCGTCTCTCCTCTGTCTCCCTCCAAAACCCACACGCCGCCTAAAACCCCTCACCTTCTCGCCGTAGCAGAAGGCAAGAGAGAAGGAAGACGGACATGTGTGTGTGAGAGATCGGTGGGTTGAAAACCCAAAGAAAATCGTTGAAACGGCAACCGGTTGCACCGGTGAGCAACCGACAACGGCGACACGTCGGTGACGGAGAAGGCGCAATAAACCCCCCAACCACCACTGCTACCTAGGGTTTTGAAATCGAACCCGGCAACAGTGAAGAAAGGTTTTTAGGGTTTCCATAATCGACTGCACCACCAACATCACCTTATCACCACCGCCACCGTAGAACAGAGAGAGGAGGAAAGCCGACTGTTGCAGAGATATAAAGCAGGGGGGAAAACGAAGCACGCATCACATACTTGTACATACGCATTGACAGCTTGTATTGAGCGTAACAGTAAAAGACTCTCACATGAAATCTTGCAATTTAAATATATTTATAATTAGAAGCAAAAAATATCCATTTTAACAACAATTAATTACAAAGAATATATGAAACAAGCCTGGGTTTAAAATTTCTAACCTGCATCTGAATTTGGAGATTCTACTATGGTTTGATCCAGATTGAGTCTCAAAAGCTTCATGTTCATCGTTAGGGTTTCCAATTCTTAAGTCTTATACTCTTACCTGAAACACAAACCGTAAAAAACCAAAAACCATCAAACACAAAACCCATACACAATCAACATTTAAACTTAAACCAAATACAAGCGAATTTGATGCATAAATCAAAAGATAAGAGCTTTAAGAGGACTCAGGTATGAACCTTTGTAGCTAATCGAGAAATAAGAGATCTATATTCCCCCTTGTGTGTGCCATGTGACATTCTCCTCCTCCTTATTTCCATCCAAAAGTCTTTATCTCTCTTGTTTCCCCCACATTTAAAACGTTAATAACTTTTATATATTATATATTTTTTTAAAAATATACCAAATTAACGAACGTCTTATTATCTTTTCACGAGCACCTTAGTGCTATACAAAAAACAAAAAAAAATTGACTTTTTTTGTGGGTTTTGTTCATACAGGAAAAAAACACAATCGGTTTAGGTATTCATTAATCATGTCTAGGCAAGTCACTAATCATGTTCAAACTAGGAATTCTATTTTATCAAGAGCAGAATAGGTTAAAACCACTTCTTTAAAAAAAAAGTCACACTTCAAGACCACCGCCTCAATAACGCCCTGCAATGGTTGTTTTTAGCTATGCTCCTCATCTAAACATACATCTTCTTTTTAATATACATTTTCATTCTTATTCACATGATTAAAATTGTTGTTTTTTTTCATATTATAGTACATTAATTTCTATGTAACATCATAACAGATATTTATAAGTTCACATTAAATTTATCTATTCCAAAATGCTTTCAGGATATAATCTAGTAACATATAACACATATAGAATACTAGACAATTATCCAGTAAATAATTGATGTTCTAGATCTATCAACTCCCAAACTCTAGCTAATCATTATCTCTAACTGCCCATTGAAGCCACGAGTACGGTTAGGAATTCCAAACATAAAGAGATCGTTGTTGGTAGGGGACCGGCAGGTTTGAACTTGTTGAACAAATGACCTTCTTAACCAGGGTTGGAAAAAACACATGCGTATAAGCGCGAGATCGATCCTTTTTAGAATGCAATACAAATACAACTATGAAGATAGAAGTGACATAGTCACAGTTAGACCTGGCAATTTCAACCCATCTAATTGAGTTTGGGTTATTTTGGGTTTAAAATTTGACCTTGTGGGTTTGAAATGGGTTTAGTATAATTTTCAAGGGGGTTAGAGTGGGTAATTTTAATTGTAGGAAGGAAATAAGTAAGTAGGTCAGGATGGGTATGTCAAAAAAAAAAACAATGGGTCAGGATGAGTATTTTTAGATAACCGTATACAAATCTAAATTAAAACTCATCTAATACCAAAAGCGTTGATGTCTCATGGAAAAATGTCATTAAAAACAAAAAATTATATGTTTTGCATTTGTTGATAACCCCAGTCTGTTCGAAACCGTTCGGGTTGTTAACGGACGACCAGGTCAAAACAACACGGGACGTTAACGAGACCGATCTCATCGAAACGGTTCGAGTCGTTAGTGGGCTTGAACGAGTCGAAACGGTCTGGGTTGTTGACCGGCCCGTTCGGGTCGAAATGGTCTGTTTGTTGACGGGCCTGGTCGTGTCGAAATGGTTCGGGTCGTTATCGGGTCTGGTCGGGTCGAAACAGTCCGGGTTGTTACCGGACGGGTCAGGTTGAAACGGTCCGGGTCGCTACCGGTCCCGGTTGGGTCGAAACGGTCCGGGTCACTACGCGACGAGTCAGGTTGAAACGGTCATGGTCGTTACCGGGCCCGACTGGGTCGAAACAGTTTGGGTCGCTACGGGACGGGTCATGTTGAAATCGTCTGGGTCGTTACCGTGCCGGTCGGGTCAAAACGGTCCGGGTCGGTACCGGGCCCGGTCGGGTCGAAACAGTCCGGGTCACTACGGGACGAGTTAGGTTGAAACTGTCCGGGTCATTACCGGGCCCGATCAGATCAAAACGGTCTGGGTCGCTACGGGACGGATCAGGTTGAAATGGTCTGGGTCGTTACCGGGCCTGGTCGGGTCGAAACGGTTCGGTCGCTACAGGGCCGGCTGGTGGAAACGGTCCGGGTCGCTACGGGACGGGTCAGGTTGAAACGGCCTGGGTCGTTACCGGGCCCGGTCGAGTCGAAACAGTCCGGGTCGTTACCGGGCCCGGCCGATTCGAAATGGTCCGGGTCGGTAATGGACCCGGTCGTTGACGAGCCCGATCAAATCGAAACGGTCAGGATCGCAAACGGGCCCGACCGGGTCGAAACGAGTCCGGTCGCTGACGGGCCCGACCGGTCGAAACGGTCCTGATCGGTAAAGGATCCGGTCAGGTCGAAACGGTTCGGGTCGCTAACGGACCCGTCGGGTGAAATAGTCCGGGTCGTTCGGTCCGGATCGATAACGGTCAGTTGATTTGAAACGTTTCGGGTCATTAACGGGCCAGGTCAAGTCAAAACGGTCCGATAACGAGCACGATCGGGTCAAAATGGTCCGGGTTGTTAACCGACCCTGTTCGAAATGAAATATTTTGGATCCCTTAAAATTTATTTTTACATTTATTTTTTTTATTTAAATTTTTTTTTACTTTTTTTTAAATTTTTAATTTTATTGTTATTTTAATTTAAAAAAAATTAATCTATTTTGATGTGAACCTATCCTAATCCAAACCATCCAGACCCAAACCCATCCTAACCTATTTTTTTAATTTACCATCTTGACCCAAACTCATCCTAACCCAACCCATCCTAACCTATTTTTTTAATTTACCCATCTTGACCCAAACTCATCCTAACCCAAACCCATCCTGACCCAACAACCAAACCAACCCAACCTACCCATTTTGCCACCCCTAGTCATAGTTATGTCCTTCACTTATCAAAGCTTTAGTTATTCTTTTAAAAGTGACACGCATATGTGAAAACGTTTGATAAATTCGGGTCAAATATTGTCCAAACATTGTGGCTATATTAGGAAAATGGCATGATTAGTAACTGGTTTCAAACTAACCGGTTTGGCCAATCTAGTATTGACTTTCATTGACATGATATGAAGCACTTTTAAAACCGATCTGTTAAATTTCTAAATTAAACAAAACGCAACAAATTCTAGTTATCTTTTTTAGTGTTTCTGAACTATTAGAAATGATAAGAGTTTGGCACGACATCAATCCGCCATTTGACGTAGGCCAAAAAGGGAAAGAGGAAAAATTGTGTGTGTTCACTTTGGCATATTGAAGCCTCGTTGGGAGGCTCTCTTGATGGTCTATACTAAGGCTCCAATGGGTTCTGTTAACCAAGCGACTACCTACCTATAACTTGCGGAATAATTGAGTTTTAAAATTCATTTCTACCAAAATTTCATATCAACACTTACCAGAGCCCAGACTGTTTTGATGCTTTTAGAAGCCTTAAATCAACCTAGACATTTTGAGTAATGCAAAAAAATAAAAAAATACAATTAAATTTTTTAGGAAGTTTAAGTTCATGGAATGAAAAAATAGTCCCTTAACTTGCTTATATGCCACTTTGGCATTAAATCGTACAATTCACTATTTCACATTTTATTGAAGTTACTGATATACCATGTTTAGCATCTAATCTTTTAAACCAAAGCAAATTCATATATAAACATGGAGTGAGGTTTGTACTATCAATGTGAATTGTTTATTGAATAATTACGAAGTACAAGAAATACAAGACTTATATAGACCAATTACAACAACCCCAATTAATGTGGAGGAGACTATTATGGCTAGACTAATGGTGGTCAATAATCACTTCAAACTTTCCTAAACATACAAATGGAAAATGACTAATTTATAGGAGTGACTTTAGTATGTTCCTTAATATGCCACGCAAGATTGCGGATCCATCGGAGACTCTAATCTTGGATCGAAGACGAAGAAATGGTCCACGACCTAGTGGTTTGGTAAGGGCATCAGCCAAGTTGATCTTCGAATGGACATGTTGCACGCGTAAGGAACCATCTGCAATCTTCTCGCGAACAAGTGGTAATCGAGAGCCACATGCTTCATACTGTGAATGATATACTGGATTTGCACACAAATAAGTAGCTCCCGCGTTGTGTCACAAAATAATGTAGGAGGGTTTGAAATCGATAGACCAAGTTCAAACAGTAAGTCTGGACCCATGAAAGTTCAGCCGCCATTTGCTAATGCCTTATACTCAGCTTCGGTAGAGGAACGAGAGACGGATTTTTTGACGCGTGGAGCGCAGGAAATGATATTCGAACCGAGGTATATAAGATAGGCAGTGGTTTAGAGCGCCCCCCATCAATGATGCCTCCCCAATCCGAATCGGTAAAGGCCCGAATATCAAGAGGAGACCCTCGGTTAAGAAATA